>JAVJIF010001577.1:0-177117 GCA_038442645.1 Agave tequilana | reverse complement strand
TAAAGATCAAGACTAAATTACTTTGACAAATTATCTTCCTAACCCTAAAAATCAAACAAATAATCTTATTTTGACCAAGTATAAGAAATCTAATTTGGATTTCCTATTCCTTAAAATTAACTTATTTCTTACAAAAAAAGTCAAAATATTGTTTCTATTTTCAAAAAGTTTTTAAAAGTAAAGAAAAAATGGTAATTTTTTTTTTATTTAAAAGAAAAAGAAAAGTTATGTTAGACCCTCCCCCACACCTATCTCATGCATTGTCCTCAATGTATGAATTAATGCATAGATGCATGAAAAAGAAGAAAGGGAAGGAAAAAGGTTACCTTAAGGTGGTGGTTCCGGTGGTGGTCTGATTGGTCCACGAAACGCGGCCCAATCAACTTTTCTTGGGTCTCGAGGAACCCACCAGAAATATCTTTAATATAACCCATTAAAAAGATGTATCCATAAAGGATCTTTATTAAATATTTAACCCCATCTAATTTCCATATTCCATAATTAATTTCGGAGTCAAATTTGTTAACCACCTCGTCCCAGAATGGAGTATGAATGATAGAACGGTTGACTTGGACTCAGGAAGGACAGGAACTAATACCGACTCAGGAAGGTGACTTAAGTCAAGTAAAGGTTCAGGAGTCGAAATGGGTTCAGGAATTGGGTCCAAGTCAAGAAGTTGAAACTCCAGTCCACATGTATTTTCAACAATGGAATGTGACCAATATGGGTGATTCCAGTTCAGGAATGATAGGTGGAGGAATCAAAACTGACTCTAAAATATTACTCAAGTTTGGTAACAAAACAGGAGTCAATATTGATTCAGAAAGTTGAACGGATCACAGATGTGAGAATCTAGGCACAATCTCATGAGTTCAATATCAAAAAATGGAGAACTTGCCAATTTGTCAATAGGATCTTCAAAAGTGTATAGTTGGTCAAGTTCAATATGATCCTCAAAGATGGGTGATTCAATTCATATGAATTGGGGCACAGGATCCAATGTCGACTCCGGAAAAAGAATGAAGTCAGGTAAAGATACCGGAGTCATTATTGAATCAGGAAGAAGAATTGAATCACTAAGTTGGGTTCAAGATCATATTCATTCTCAAGTTCTATTTCAGGAAAAGGATAACTTGCTAAACTATCAATATCTTTTTCAAATTTGGAGGTTTGGCAAGTTCAAATGGTTGTTCTGAAATAAAATCTTGATTTCCAAAACTACATGACTCATCGGCTCTAACAGAATGGTTAGTGACATCAGGACGATGGGAAACGTAGTGATTCGACCATCATATCTATGTCATGATTACGAGTGTTTTGAGCCTGAGTCATGGATTCAAGCATCTCTTCATAGGTGATATGTCATTGTTTTGATGAAAAGATGAAGAACTGTCTTGGAAGTGGTAGTGAAATTGTGAGTCCATCAGATCTTGGGATTTGTGTTTGGACTCACGCATATATTATTTCCAAAATTGATGGTTTCTTATTTTGGACGGGTGGAACTGAGTATGACTCTTGAAAATATTGTGGACTAGGTGGAGAAGGAGGACAAGGTGGTTGGAAATTATGCTCGGGGGAGGTGAATCCCCACTGACTCGGTGAAGAGTTGAAGTCATTGTGGAAATTATAGTTATTAGATGGGGGGTATGGGTCATATTGATTCAGATAAGACCAATCCGGCACACTAGGTTGATCAAAGTTATGATATGCCGGGTTGGTAATATCCGAAAATGAAGTCGGTGTGTAATATGGATTATTATTGTAGTTGAAAAAATTATTATTATAGTCCATATCACACAATAGAATACAAACAAAGAAAAAACAAACAAATAAACAAACAAAAAAAGAAAAAAATTCTAGCCTAAGTTAGGGTAGACTTAGGACCTAGATGACTCCTAACTGGTTAGACTGTCCACGGGAGGTCCAATGTAGACTTTAACCACAAGCTAATCAGCCAGGTCAGGGCAAGGTTGGTGGGAGGTTTTCCGTCAAAGACGTTCTTAATTAAATAACCACCAACCTTCGGGCTTTCGGCCCTCAATCCCTTTCCTAGACACTGATTTTGCAGGAGTTAGATTCCAACATTTTCCCCTTAAGATAATCTCCTAATTGAGTCCGAGATGTCCCTAGGGCCAACGTCTACTCATTTTAAGTTAGGCTTGGGTTAGTGAGTGCTTGGATTCTGATTTTTGGGCTAAGGAAGGGTGATTAAATCCCCACCTTATCTTGTTATGGGTTAGTGCCCTTAAAATAATTTTGTGCAAGTGTACAAGATATGTAAGATTCACTCAAAGCGATATAAATCACACCAGAAGTGAGTCCTATGCTAAATGCAATGCATACGTACCTTGCTTCAGCACTCTTCAACAGTAAAAGTAAATGAATTGAAAAGACACGTGCCAAAATGCAAACGTCTAATTAATTTTTAACTTTTGCAACAAACTTTTTACTGTTGATTATTAGCAGGTTTTTTGTGATGGCATATAAGAAATAAAGAATGCAGCAAATAGGATTTGCAAACTAAGCAGCCCTGCAAAAAGTTGTTAGTAGTCAGCTCTTATTGCCGCGGATCCGCGGCCTTTTGCCGTGGAAACGCGACAATTCAGAGGGCAATGGGTCTCTGCTTTCTAGAGCAGAGGCCCAATACCACTTGTATGTCACTGCAAACTTATTTCCCTGCTTTGCTTGCCCTGTAACCTGCAACAGAGAAGAAAATTCGTTTAGTTTTAAAAAATTTTTAATAAAAATTCAGATTTCAATAAAAACCGTTTTACCCTCCCCGGCAACGGCGCCAAAATTTGATTGAGGCAAAAACCTGCACAAAAAATACGAAATTTCAGATCTAATAATAAACTTGTGCAAGTGCTCAATTCTTCTGCTATAGCAAGTGGCTATGCGGGTCGTGATCCACAAGGAGGGTTTGGGATGGAAGCTTACAGTTTTATTGAAATCGTTAAGAATAAAAGCGAAAGTTCTTCTGTTTTAAAGTTATAAAAAATGAAAAAGAAAGTTATAGGTTAAAGTTAGAAGAATATGAAAGATGAAGAAGGTGGAAAAATCAGAAAACAATAAAAGCGACTATGTACAATGAAGTGGGGGAGGAGAATGAAAACGATTTGGAAGAAGTGGTTGGTGATCTAAACTAAGAAAGAAAAGAAAAGAAGTAAAGAAAAGTAAAGAGATACTTACCGAGGTTGAGTGATGACTTACTTGGAAACCTTTTTGCAAGTTCTACTTTTTTGCTTCGGAGGCGTTCAACGCATAGATCATAAACTCGAGCTCGGTCCCCGTGCACATTATATCATCAAGCATAGAAGAACGAAGTGATGTGGAGCTTGGAAGAGGAGAACGTCTTCATGAACTATCGCTGGCTCTCGCGTAGCTTAGTTATACTTGCTTTGGAATTCACTTGTACACTCAACAACAACAACCAAGTAAAGTAGAAGAGGAAGACGAAACAAATGAAAATACACAATAAAAAGAACTTTTACCTTTATTAATTGCAGAGACAATGGAAGAAAGGAGGAGGGTACATCGTCGGTGTCACTTCAACTTCAGCCTCTCTCTCTTACTTACATGAATCTTCTTTTTCCTAAGTTACATACAAATTACATAAGAAGAAAAGAAAAACCTAGACTACAAAGAATTAAAACTAGGCTAAATCTTAATCTGCATTGGCGTCCAATTTCAGTACAGAGAATGCCCTTTTATTGGCCAAAAACCCAACAACCAGGATCCCGGGGAGGTCGGGGGAGTTCACGCTCCCCTAACTCCCCAAGATTGCCACGGAAACGCAACTTTTGCCGCGTTTCTGCGGCCAGGGTGTGGCCATAGGGTGTTGCCAGATGGCCCACACCTTGTTGGTGGGTCTCTCCGGGGGTTTCTTCTGGCTTTATCCTTTGTTGGTTTTGTCGTTTGAGCTCCGGATTCTGACGAAATGACCTTAGATTCTTGGCTTTAACCGATCGATTCTTAGAGGATCTTCTCAACCGGTTTCAACCTCTTGATTTTGCCCTGATTTTGTGTGTGCGAATTTATTCTGATTTAATTCAGAATTCTGGTGGGTTTTGGGCTCATTTCTCTTCATCTCCTTAAGGATTGGGCCTTGCAAATAAATTAAACAAATAATTAGGACAATGCAGGCTTTTATTCTAAAATGAGTATGGAAATGTGACATTAAATATGCAACATTAGTGACCAATCACTAGCCAAGATTGTACGTTGGTGCGTAAGGATTATTGTTTGGCCTTGAAAAGGCCGCATTCATCGGTTTAGGGTATTGTTGCTGAGCCTGAAACACTAGGCACTCCTCAAACACATGATTCATGCTTGATAGTAAGTACAACCCGGAGTTAGAAATTGGTTTGGGCTGACTTGATTGACTGGACTTGGTTCCTTACTTTCTAAAGCTTCCAGTCTTCTTGCTAGGTTAGCTAACTTAGCCTCATTAGCTATGGATGATTCAATAGAATGGGTTTCAGCGGATTGCACCCACAAAATCTAAAAAAGAAAAAATGTTAGTGAAAAATTTATGATCCATATTTTTCAAGAATTTTCCTTGATCTATAGGTTTCGGGTCACCCTAAACTTGTCAATCTTTTTATAAGTGTCTATTTAGAGTTTTGTCTTCAACTTAGGTTAAGTTTTTAAGGAATAGAGCGAAGACCGGATTTTGCATCAAACCTAGTATATATACATCTATAAATATGAAGGATTTTTCTTAGACTAAAGTTTATTATTTACTAATATATATAATATTTTTTTATTTATTTATTTACATCTCCTTAGCTTCCTTAAGCTTTCTAATTTACCCATGTAACGAGCCTCTTACCGATGACTCCCAAATCAGACGGTCTTAGGGCACCAGATGAAGATACATCCCTAAGGTTCAAGGACTCGAGTAAACTAGGCCACGAATACTAAGGACTTAACCACCTTTAGGCGTGACTGGCCATGCTTCTTAAGGCACAGCTAACCAGCTTAATTAGTGGCTAAGTAATTATTTTATTTATTTATTTATATCTATAATATTTATATTTTTTTATTATATATATGTGTAAATAGAATCACTAAGTCTTTGATTAATCCTTCAATATGTTTAATGCATATAATGATAAAGAGAGAATTAAATCTAGCTATCTTTCTTATCCTTTTTTACTTAACCTAAAAATCTAACAAAACTCATCTTTTCGACTATATTAAGAAATCATAGTTTAGAGTTTCCTTAATTCCTAAAATCAAGTTCGATTCTTTAAAAATGGATCAAAATTTTCTCTTTTTTTATTTTTTTATGGTTTTTTCTAAAAAGAAAATGAAAAATCTAATGAAAAAAATCCTAAAAAGAAAAAATCCTAAAAATCTAAAGAAATGAAAAATCTAAAAAGAAAAATAATCCTAAAAAGAAAATAAAAATCCTAAGTTAGTAGCTACCCCCCAAAACGATCTCATGCATTGTCCCCAATGTATGCAAGATAAAACATGCACGAAATAGGTAAAGGAATAGAGTCACCCTCGTCGTCGTTTTGGACCAGCGGTGGTGCTGGGTCCAGCCGACTGTGAACGCTGAAGACCGGCCTCAATACGGTCTAATCTAGATGATTGCTGCTCCACTTGTTTCCTCAGCCGAACTTGTCCCCTAAAAATTTTCTTCATGCCCCGCCAAATAGTGGACATGAATGCACGTGAGTCCGTAGGGGGGTCCTCGTGCCAAAATGCGGGCTCATCTTCTTCCGCTAGACTCTCCTCAGAAGAGGACTCCACTGGCACATCCTCAGGCTAGACATTAGGGGTCCAGACCACACGCAAACAACTGTTATAGGCACTAGTGACCCTCTCATGTGTTACGAACACCCGGTCATATGCGTCAAATACAGCGTCCAGTAGGAAAGTCCTACATAGACGCGTAATCAGAATGGCGTGTGAATGTTTAGCACCACGGGTGCGTGAGGAGTTGGCTATGATAGAATGGAAGATGGTCTTGTTGATGCAGACTGTGTGCTACCTAGTCATAAGGTCATGAATTATTTGCAGCACAGGGCGGTTAAAAGAAGTGGGTGGTCCAGACCCAAGAATATTGCGTTGTATCCATCGTCCAACGCAATGCACATTACGGAAGGTGGTACTGGCCTGAGCCGCGCGGTCTTGTTCTGTGCAGCGGGCCCCATAATGGACATGTAGTCAATGAGTGGAAGGGGGTCGCTGTGTTGTGGATAACAAGGAACGTGAGTGAGTTCCTCAAGGAGAGGAAGTGTGATGAAAATGTCACCTAGAGGCATATGGACCGTGAATTGGTACGTGTTGAAATTTACCGATGCATGATCAATGGAATTATAAAATGATGTCACTAATTCAGGGCAATAGAATGCATCATGATCAGAATTATCATACACAAGCGAATACCAATCTCAAGCACGGATTCTATCAATAAAATGTGCCCATACCCAATGTTATCACAAAGAAATCTAGAGTAATCTTTCTCAGCAAACAAAGATGGTGACATGCTAAAAATGTAGAACAACACACAATAGATCAGAAGATTAGAAGCAAACCACCCCCGGAATACGTAGGGGGAAATCAAATCCGAATTGCAGAGGGCACTGAGCAAATAATCAGAAGATCGGCCACTGGATCAGCCAAAATTAGGGAACAGCGACGCAACAGACCTTGGCGGCGCACCAACAGAGCCAGAAGGCCGCGGAATCGTAGGTTTTCCAGAGAAAACGCGGCACGAAGGAAAGATCTTTGGAGGGAAAAATTTGAGGGCGGCGCTTGAAGAGGCTGTTTCAGATCTGAGATGCGTTTGAGGTTGAGGGGAGAGACTCAGGGTAGATGAAAATTTATAGGGAGCTGAAAGAGTTGAAGTCCCAAAATTATCCTAGGGGGAGTTGGATATTTACAACCCTAGATTGATTAAAAAGGGATTCATTAAGAGAGGGAACTCTTGGTGCCATTTAGCACCAAAGTCCATTTTTTTTGAAGTTATTATTTTTATTTTTTTGCTTTAATTTTTTTGTTTTTATTTTTATTTATTTACAAAAGAGATTCCAAAATAATTTACAGGGAAAATAGGGAAAATGTACAACATGAAGTATCTCCCACACCTAGGACTTTTTTCGGTCTTATTCCTCTAGCTCGTTTCCCATCATTACAATGGGTCCTTTTTTAGGGCACAGTTGGATGCTAATTGTATTGTCATTTTAGCCTTTTATATCACCAGTTTCACCTTCTTTAGGTGTTTCGTCCTCATATCGCTACAATCCGCATTCAAAAATTTGTGGCCACCACCTTTCTCATTTTGAACTTCTTCATTGTGAATGCCTAGGAATTCTAACTCAGCTCCATATATCTCCTCAAAGCTGAGGTCAACACTTTTCCCTAGAGATGTGCAATTAATCAAAAAATTCCTAGTTGGTCACCAAACACATGAGTTCTTCTTCGAAGAGGTATTCAAAGAGTATGTCAATCGGTGGTTTTGAATTATAACCTCATGTGATACATTCTTGGTTGACTCAGTGAAAGTGAAGATATTCAAATCAATTTTCCCCTTTTTAAAGGGTACTCTAACATTAGGATCTTCGACACCAAGATAATCACATTCATTGGTAAATAATTCATTAAGAAACAGCGACTCATCTTCTGAATCTTCACTCTCTTCATCACAATTGTTTTCAACAAAGTTTACCTCAAATATTTGATCTCTTATCTTACGAGGTTGTTTGTCTATGTTGAAGACATTCACTTCTCTAGTAATGTCGCCAAAAGTTAACCTCATGGATCCATTCCTACAATTGATGATGGCATTGGCAGTAGCAAGGAATGGTCGCCCCAGGATAACAGGAGTTTGAGCCCTATGATTGGAGTTAGACACAGGTTGTGTCTCAAGAACTATAAAATCAACAGGGTAAATAAACTCCCCAACTCAGACAAGGACATCATTAATCTCCCCTTTGGGAATCTTCACAGAGCGATCTGCCAGTTGTATAGTAACTTTGGTTGGACGGAGGTCGCCTAACCCAAGTTGCTGATACACAGAAAAGGGAAGAAGATTGATGCTGGCTCCCAAATCAAGTAATGCCCTATTGATAGTAGTATGTCCTATGATACAAGAGATGGTTGGCTCCCTGGGTCCTTATATTTCACAAGAATTGGCCCAGTGAACAACTCTCTAATGTTTGAAGCTAGGAAGACTTTCTTAGGGACATTTGCTTCCTCTTCTCGGTGCACATTTCCTTTAAAAATGGGCATATGATGGAACTGTTGTATGCATCAAGAAGAGGTACATTGATTTGGACCTGATTGAACATTTCTCTGATCTTCTCCATATGAGCATTCAGCTTTTGGTTTGCTAGCCTATTCGGAAATGGTACAATAGGCTTGTATGGTTGCTCATCTGCCTTTTCTTTTCTTTGGATTTGGAAGTTGAGGTTGTGAACTGGAAGATGGATTGTCTTGAGTGGTTGGACTGGAACAAGAGGTGTTGATTTTGACACTGATTTGGTGGGTTGATTTGAAACCTTGTATTATCTATCTGCTTCCCGGATCTCAGAATCTGAACAGTGTTGCATTGACTGGGGCCCATGTCTTCAACTTCATGCAGAGGGAAGTGATTTTTGGATTGGGCACTGGCTGGCTTGGTAGCATTCCTTTTGTCGTTCATTTAAAGAAATAGCCAATTGCCCTATCTGAACCTGTAATTTGTTCATATCCTGGTGGTGAATGGTCATCATTGAAGCCTGGGTTTTGGACAGGGTTTCGATCATTTTTTTCAAATCTGACATTCTTTTGTCTGGATGATTTTGTGGTGGATGTTGCTGATATGTTGGCTGGAAGTTTGTTGGAAAATATGGTGGATTCTGATATGATTGGAAATTTGGTGGATTCTGGTGAAAACTGGATTGAGGAGACTGAGCAGGATATTGATGTGAAAATGGTGGCCTGGTTGCTCAGGACCAGACTGACTCTAGGAAAATTTGGATGGTTTCGCCATCTCGGATTGTACGTTTTGGAGTATGGATTGTGGTTGGGTCTGGTGTATGCAGCATTCGTATTTTCCTGATACATTTGAGACTGATAAACGGGACACTCCTCGAACAGATGGGTAAGATCATGGCAATAAGTACAACCCGGGTTGACCACAGGTGGTGGGTTGACTTGGTTCACAGCAGTAGGTTCCCTATATTCAAGCAGTTCTATCCTCTTCATCAATTGTGTTATTTTAGCCTCAGCAACTATGGAAGATTCTATCGAATGCGTACCAGTTCTGAAAGTAGTGGGAGTGGGTTTTTCTGGGCATGACTCCCACTGAATTATTTTTCGGCTAAGGCTTCAAAGAGATCCCACCCCTGATTCTCATCTTCTTAAAAATTCCCCTGGCACATGGTTTCAAGGAGTGTCTTTGTTTGATAATTAAGTCCGTCATAGAGAATTTGGCACTGCCGCCACTTCTCTATGCCGTGATGAGGACATAGGGCTAGTAGGTCTTTGAAACGTTCGAAATATTTTCAGAATGGTTCATTTGATTCCTGCTTGAACTGCAAAATGTTCTTTCTCATGAGGGCTGTCTTGTGAATTGGATAGAACTTCTTAAGAAAGACTTTTACAAAATCATCTCATGAAAAAATCGAACTGGCAGGAAGATTGTGGAGCCATTTCTTAGCTATATCTTTGAGCACGAAGGGTATGAACTTAGTCTAATAGCGTCCTCAGTTAATTAGGAAATTCTCATCATTACACATACTTCTTCAAACTCATGATGAAGAAATATGTATCCTCAGACTCTAAGCCATGAAATCGCGGGAGTGTATTATGAATTGTGGCTTCAGCTCAAAGTTATTTCCATTGGTCACAGGGAGAAGAAGCATGATGGAAGTGAAGAGCGGATGGAGTAGAACTTGTCTTGAAGCGAAGTGTTGTTTGCCATAATTGGAATTGTGTCAGGTGGTGGTGTTTGTGCAAGTGTAGAAATCCTAACAAGTCTTGCAGAATTTGGATCCCGGTACCACTCTTGCATACACAATCACAGACAACGTTCACCGATCACACAAGCAAAAAAAAATGAAAATAACAAACAAGAAAACAAAAATCAAGCACAAGCTATCTAGGATACTGGACCTTGACGACTCCTAACTGTTCGATGAACCAAAAAAGGTTATTGCTTGAGTCAGACCACAGGTAATCAGCCAGGTAGGGAAAATACGGTGGGAGGTTGATTGTCGCTAGTGTTGCATATTTAGTGTCATATTTCCATACTTATTATAGAATAAAAGCTGCATTGTCCTAATTAATTGTTAATTTATTTGCAGGCCCATTCTTTAAGGAGATGAAGAAAAATGAGCCCAAAAGCCCACCAGAATTCTGAATTAAATCAGAATTAATTCGCACTCGGTAAATCAGGGCAAGATCAAGAGGTTGAAAACCGGTTGAGAAGAATCCTCTCAGAATCGATCGGTTGAAGCAAAGATCAACGGCCATTTTTCACAATCTCGGAGCCAACTTGCAAATCCAACCCAAGATAAAACCAGAACTCGATCTTGGGGAGACCCACCAACAGGGTGTGGCCACCTGACCACACCCTGGCCGCGAAAAACGCGGCACAAGCCGCGTTTTCGTGGCATTGTTGGGGGCGTTTGGGGGAGCGTTTTCTCCCCCGATCTCCCCGGGATCTCTTTCGTGTGGGTTAGGCCTATAAAAGGGCAGTCTTTGTGCTGAAAATGGACGACCATGCAGAGTTAGGATTTAGACTATTTTTCCATTTCTTAGTTTAGGTTTTCTTTTTCTTTTTCATGTAATTGTAATTTTCATTGATGTAAATAAGAGGAGATCAGACTTTCATTGAAGAACAAGAATGAAGCTTGAGCTATAGTGACAATGGTGTAAGGTTTTCTTTCTTTTCTTTGATTGTTATGAAATCGAATCTTTGTTCTTTCTTGTATGTACTCTTTTTAGTTTTCTTCGTCTTCTTCTTTTCTACTTTACTCTTCTTTTTGGTACAAATTGTCTTCCAAGTGAGTCTAAAAGCATCGAAAGAGCCTTGCCATTGCGAGTGCCACCGATAGCTCATGACGATGGAATGGAGTCTCTCTCTGTATCATTTCATTCTTGAAGTAGTCTTGATGATGTAATGTGGAAGAGACCAATAATCAAATCTTATGGGCTATGCGCTGAATGCCTCCTCTTCAAGGTAAAATCGTCGCTGAAGAACTCAAGATAAGCTTTTGTTAAAAAGAAGGTAAGTAATTGTCTTCTTTCTTTCTTTTATTTCTTTAGTATAGATCACCCCCTCTTCCAAATCGTTTTCACTCTTCTTTCCAAAAATCATTGTACAAAGTCGCTTTCCGATTTTCTCCACTTTCTATTTTTCCATTTTCTTCTAACTTTAACATAACTCTTTTTCTCTTTTCTCTTTAAGAAACAAAGAAGAACTTTCGTTTTGTTTTCATAACGATTTCAATAAAGAACGTAAACGCTTCTATCGCAAAACCCTCCTGTGGATCACGACCCGCATAGCCACTTGCTATAGCGGTAAGAATTGAGCACTTGCACATTTCTATTATTAAGATCTGAAATTTCGTATTTTTTGTGCAGGTTTGCCTCAATCAAATTTTGGCGCCGTTGCCGGGGAGGGTAACATTTTTATTGAAATCTGATTTTTAGTGAAATTTTTTAGAACTAAAATGAATTTTCTTCTCTGTTTCAGGTTACAGGGCAAGCAAAGCAGGAAAAGAAGACTGCAGTAACACATAAGTGGTCCTGGGCCTCTGCTGTAGAAAGCAGAGACCAAGGGCCCTCTGATTTGCCGCGTTTTCTCGGCCAAAGCCGCGGATCCGCGGCAAAGAAGAGTTGACTACTAATAGGTTTTGTGCAGGGTTGCTTACTTTGCCAAAAACATAGTTTGCTACAACTTTATTTCTTATATGCCATCACCATAACCTGCTAAAAAATCAACAGTAAAAAGTTTGTTGCGAAAGTTAAAAAATTGATTAGACGTTTGCATCTTAGGCACGTGTCTTATCAATTCATTTATTTTTACTGTTGAAGAGTGCTAGAGCAAGGTACGTATGCATTGCATTTAGAATAGGACTCATCTCTTGGTGATTTATATCGCTTTGAGTGCATCTTATTTGTCTTGTACACTTGCACAAAAACTGGTCTTAAGGGCACCACCAAATAACAAGATAAGGTGGGGATTTAATCACCCTTCCTTAGCCCAAAAATCAGAATCCAAGCACTCACTAACCCAAGCCTAATTTAAAAATGAGTAGACGTTGGCCCTAGGGACATCTCGGACTTAATTAGGAGATTATCCTAAGGGGGAAAGGTGTTGAAACTTGACTCTTGCAAAATCAGTGTCTAGGAAAGGGATTAAGGGCTGAAAGCCCGAAGGTTGGTGGTTATTTAATTAAGGAACGTCTTTGACGAAAAACCTCCCACCAACCTGCCCTGACTGGCTGATTAGCTTGTGGTCAAAGTCTGCATTGGACCTCCCGGGGACAGTCAACCAGTTAGGAGTCGTCTAGGTCATAGGTCTACCCTAACTTAGGTTAGAATTTTTTCTTTTTTGTTTGTTATTTGTTTGTTTTCTTTTGTTTGTATTGTGTGATATGGCTTATAATAATAATTTTTTCAACTTCAATAATAATCCATATTACACACTGAGTTCATTTTAGGATATTACCAACCCGGCATATCATGACTTTAACCAACTAGTGTGCCGGATTGGTCTTATCCGAATTAATATACCCATGTCCCCATCGTATGACTAAATTTCCATAACGATTTCAACTCTTCACAGAGTCAGTGGGGATTCACCTACCCCGAGTCCAATTTTCAACCAAATTGTCCTCCTTCTCCGCCTAGTCCACAATATTTCCAAAATTCATACTCAGATCCACCCAGTCCAAAATAAAAGACCATCAATTTTGGAAATGAGTATGCGTGAGTCCAAACACAAATCCCAAAATCTGATGGACTTACAATTTTACCACCAATTCCAAGACAACACTTCATCTTTTCATCAAAATGAACCTATCAATTATGAAAAGATGCTTGAAGCCATGACTCAGGCTCAAAATGCTCGTAATCGTGACATAGATATGATGGTCGAATCTCTACGTTCTTACCGTTTGACCAGTTCTAATGTCACTAACCATCCTGTTAGAGCCGATGAGTCAGGTTGTTTTGGAAATCAAGATTTCATTTCAGAACAACCATTTGAGCTTGCCCAAACTCCAAATTTTAAAAAGATATTGATAGTTTGGCAAGTTATCCCTTACCTGAAATAGAACTTGAAAATGAATATGATCATGAACTAGAACTTAGTGATTCAATTTTACTTCCTGATTCAATAATGACTCAGGTATCTACACCTGATTTCAATCTTTTCCCGAGTCAACATTGGATCATGTGTCAATTCATCTTGAAATTGAATCACCCATCTTTGATGATCATATTGAACTTGACCAATTTTATAATCTTGAAAATCTCATTGATAAATTGGCAAGTTCTCATTTTTTTGATATTGAGCTCAATGAGATATGTGACCTAGATTCCCAAATTGTGATCCAGTTTAACTTTCTGAATCATTATTGACTCCTGTTTTGTTACCAAACTTGAGTAATATTTTAGAGTCAGTTTTGATTCCACCTATCATTCTTGAACTTGAATTACCAACATTAAGTCACATTCCATTGTTGGAAAATAATTATGGACTTGAGTTCCAACTTCTTGACTTGGACCCGCTTCTTGAACCATGTCACGCCCCGCTTCCCAAAATACGCTGGAGCGGAGACGCGACATGAGTCGGCGACGCATATATGCAAGAAAAATTCCTCACGTATACGCGCTAAGCCTTAAGTAACCTGAAACAAGCTATAAATCTAAACTGTAATGAAACATGAATACTGCAATACCACATATAAGCAACCACGCATGATCTCTTATAATGAAGACTGGAATAATGACTGAACTGATATAATGAGGATCAGGAAATAATATGAAAGCTAGAAAAATAAGAGTACCAGAATAGAATAGGCAGAAGCTTCAGCTATTCGCGAAGCGTACAGCCTCAACGAACACCTGCACATTAGAAACAAACCGTCCAATATCTGGACGTGCAAATCCAGGGTCGTCAGAACGCGACCATGGTGAGTGTGTGTGTAAAGGGGAAATAGCTCGTGCATAAGAACATGTGCATAAAGCAATATCAAGAACAACTGCAGATAACATATAACTGAATAGCATGACAAACGACTGCAGATATAAGATAAATAAATATCATGACATGATAACAGTTATACATATTTGCATATTTTACCGCTTCCATACCATGCATATTGTCAATAAAAATATGATTTTTGATCATCTTCTCTCTATTTTTGCAGGTCCACATCTGAAATGAGAAAAAGCCCAAAATCACTTTAATTAGCAATAATTAAAGAGATTAATTCAAAAGCCCAAAAGAGAGCCCAAGTTTGAATCCAGAATCAGGAGAGATCCTCGCGCCAACTCAATCTTCCAGAAGGCCACGTGGATAACAAACTCAAAACAAACTCGCAACAGAAAATCTGGCCTCAACGGCCTTGATCTTGCCGCAATATCTGGGATTTTGTCGCCAACTTGTGGCAGTTATAAGTCTGTTAGAGCCCAGGATTCTCTCCAACGACCAGGGCTCTAGATCCTTCTCTCTGAGGCTATAAATACAGGACCAGGGCCTTCGCAAAAGGGTTGAACAGGGAAGATAGATGATAGAGAATAGAATTTGTATTAGGTTTTTAGTGCTTTAGATCTTCTTCCTCTTCCCTAGAAATTCTGCAAAAGAGAGTTGTAAGAGAGAGAAAGCTTGTGTACATCAAGGAGGTGACATAACTTGTGAAGCAAGGATTCATCCATTCTCTTCTCTCTACTTGAGCATTTTCTAGTATTACTTGCTTTCTTCAATTCTAGCTTTACTTTACTTGCACTTTTATTCATGCTTTGCTTTTTCTTATTGTAATGGATAGTAGCTAGTTTCTTCTCATGTCTAGCTAACAACTTACCTTGCTAATTACTAACTCATGGGTGATTGCTATCTTTAATCTTGCAAGTGTATGGTTTTCTCTTCTCCGATGGCCGTCATCAAAGTGGGAAAGTAATTAGACCAACACGCAAGACACATCTTTGTCGATGAATCAACATGAGGCACGCATCCACCATCACGGAGTTTAGTAAGTTTTGGCAAGGAAGTAAGGTTAGCTAGTCATGGTTTTCTCACCTTTAAAGTCTTCTTCAAAGTCTTCTTTCTTTTAGTTTTGTTTCCAAGCAATTCTTCTTCTTGATTTCTTTTCATTTTCCATCATGCACAACACCACCGATGCTTTCATTTCTTTTTCCATGTTTTATTCATTCTTTTAAAGACAAAGAAGAATCTTCGTTTTCT
Source organism: Agave tequilana (assembly GCA_038442645.1). Taxonomy (NCBI): domain Eukaryota; kingdom Viridiplantae; phylum Streptophyta; class Magnoliopsida; order Asparagales; family Asparagaceae; genus Agave; species Agave tequilana. Next base: position 161,705 of record JAVJIF010001577.1, on the reverse strand, counting down.
TTTCTTCACTACAAACCGTAACGCTTCCATCGCAAGCTCTCCCTGAGAATCGACTCGGTATAGCCCATGCTATAACGGAGATAGGAAAGGGTATATTAACCATTTTGAATACATATGTGGAGTGATCAAAGCACTTGAGGTTGTTTCTAAACCTATCTCTTTTACATAATATCTGTGCAAGAACTTCACACATCTCTTTCCCGATCAAATTTTTGGCGCCGTTGCAGGGGAGAGCAACGGTTTTTGATTTCAAGTGAAGAACTAAACGAATCTTCTTCTCTGTTGCAGGTTACAGGTTGAAGAAACAGGAAAATTTGCATTGCAGAAACATATAAGTGGACCTGGGCCTCTGCTCTCGAAAGCAGAGACCAGGATCCCTCTGAATTGCCGCAAATTCTGGGTTTTTGCCGCAGAATTGCGGCAAGGAGGAGTTGACTACTGACCACTTTTCTGCAGGGCTTGCTTCTTTGCAAAATACAGCTGCTGCAGTACTTAATTTCTTGTATTCTTCACCATACTCCTGCTAAATAAACAACAGTAAAAAAATTGGTTGAAACGTTAAAAATTGATTAGACATTTGCATTTCTAGGCACGTGTCTTTTCAATTCATTTACTTTTACTGTTGAAGAGTGCTGGAGGCAAGGTACGTTTCGCATTGCATGTAGACTAGGAATCATCTCTTGCTTGATTTTCATGCTTTGAGTGTATCCTAGTTATATATCTTGTACACTTGCACAAAATCAATTTTAAGGGCATAACCCATAAATAAGATAAGGTGGGGATTTCATTACCCTTTCCTTAGCCCAAAAACCACCATCCCAGCACTCACTAACCCAAGCCTAATTTAATAAAAAAGTAGACGTTGGCCCTAGGGACATCTCGGACTCATTTAGGAGATTATCCTAAGGGGAAAAGTGTTGGAAATTGACTTTTGCAAAATCAGTGTCTAGGAAAGGGATTGAGGGCCGAAAGCCCGAAGGTTGGTGGTTACTTAATTAAGGAACGTCTTTGACGGAAAACCTCCCAACAACCTTGACCTTTCCTGGCTGATTAGCTTGTGGTCAAAGTCTACACTAAACCTCCCGTGGACGATCTAATCAGTTAGGAGTCGTCTAGGTCATAGGTCTACCCTAACTTAGGTTAGAATTTTTTCTTTCTTGTTTGTTTAATTGTTTGTTTCTTTTTGTTTGTATTTCATTGTGTGATATGGCATTCAACAATTCTTTCCATCCTAATAATAATCCATATTTCACACAGACTCCATTCTATTCGGATAATTCCAACCCGGCGTTTTCTAATATGCACCAACCAAATACACCGGGTTGGCCTTATCCGAATCAATATGACCCATACCCCCCATCTAATAACTATAACTTCCATAATGATTTCAACTCTTCACCGAGTCATTGGGGATTCACGTACCCCGAGTCAAATTTCAACCTCCTTGTCCACAATATTCATTCCCCGAATTTGCTTCTTATACTCCACCAATTGAAGAAAAATCTGAGTTACAAAAGAGTTTAGAAGCCAATCTACAGAGGGCCGAGCAACAATTTCAAGAAACATTGGCCCCTCCAATTCCACAGTATTTTCAAGAGTCTTACTCAGTTCCACCTTATTATAATGAACAACCATCTGCTTGGGGAACGAGTAAGGAATTCTTGCTTGAGTCCAAACAACACTCACAAAATCCGATGGACTCACAATTTCACCACCAATTCCAAAACAACACTTCATCTTTTCAACAAAATGATGAACCAATAATTGTCAAAAGATGCTTGAAATCATGACTCAGGCTCAAAATGATCGTAACCGTGACATAGAGTTGATGATCCAAACTCTTCATCCTATTTCTAATGTCACTAACCATTCTGTCCGAGCCAAAGAGTCATGTTGTTTTGGAAATCAAGATTCAATTTCAGCACACTCACATGAACTTGTCCAAACTTTAGATCCCATTGACGTTTTGGCAAGATTTCCTTTTACTGAAATTGAACTTGAACATGAATATGATCCTGAACTTCCACTTGATGATTCAATTCTACTTCCTGATTCAATTATGACTCCAGTGTCTTCACCTGATTTCACTTCATTTCCTGAGTCATTATTGAATCCTGTACCCATCCATTGTGAAATTGAATCACCAATCATTCATGATGATCATATTGAACTTGACCAATTTCATACTTTTGAAAGTCCATTTGATAAATTGGCAAGTTCACATTTTTGTGGAATTGAACTACATGAGGAATGTGATCTTGAACCCCAACTTAGTGATTCAATTCTTTTTCCTGATTCAATAATGACTCCGGTAACTTTACTTGACTTCAATCTTTTCCCGGAGTCGACATTGGATCCTGTCCCAATTCATAATGAAGTTGAATCACCCATCTTTGAGGATCATATTAAACTTGACCAAATATACACTTCTGAAGATACTATTGACAAATTGGCAAGTTCCCCATTCTTTGGTATTGAACTACATGAGAAATGTGACCTAGATTCTCACTATCTCTTTACTTCTGAAACTGATTGTACAATTCTGACGGAAAACGTTGACCTTAGTTTTGAAGAATTGTATAGCGATGAGCTTGAATTCCTTAATATTGGAAGTAAAGAGATATCACCCATATTAGGTCACATTCCATTGTTGGACAATACATGTGGACTTGAGTTTCAATTTCTTGACTTGGACCCAATTCCTGAACTCATTTCGACTCCTGAACCTTTACTCGACTTAAGTCACCTTCCTGAGTTGGTATTAGCTCCTGTCCTTCCTGAGTCCAAGTCAATTATTCTATCATTTCATACACCATTCTGGGATAAGGTGGTTGATAAATTTGACTCCGAAATTAATTTTGGAAAATGGAAATTAGATGGGGTTAAATACTTAATAAAGATCCTTCATGGATTTATCGTTTTAGTGGGTTGTATTCATGATATTTCTGCTGGGTTCCTCCGAATCCAAAGCAAAGATGATTGGGCCGCCTTTCGTGGACCAATCAGACCACCACCGGAACCACCACCTTAAGGTAATTTTTTTTCCTCCCTCTCTAATTGTTTCATGCATACATATATCACGATGCATTGAGGACAATGCATGAAATAAGTGTGGGGGAGGGTTTATTAACATAGAGTTTTTAGATTTTCTTTCTTTTACACTTCTTTTAGAAATAAAAAAATAATAAAAAAAAACTTTTGAAATAAGAGACAATTGTTTTGATCTATTTAGAAGAAAATTAAGATGTATCTTAGAAATTAAGAAAGCCTTAATTATGACATCTTAAACCTAGTTGAAATAATAGATCTTGTTTGAAATTATAGGCTAAGTAAGTAAAATTGGGAGATATTTTTATCTTGAATTTTTTGCCTTAGAAAGTATGCACTTCACACTTACACATTTTTGGGATGGAAACAAAGACCAAAAAGGCCATAAAGAAAAAAAGAGAAAAAGAAAAAGAAAAAATATATATATATATATAAAAATAAAACATCACTTATTAAGCTGGATAATTGTGCCTCAAGAAGTATGATTATTCACGCCTAACGTGATAAAGGAAATAAATAATCCCCCTTAGTTTTGTGGCCTTGTTTACTCGAGTCCTTAAACCCGAGGGATGTTTTCTCATCTGGTGCCCTAAGACCATCTGGTTTGGGAGTCATCGGTTATAGGCTCGCTACATGGGGTGAACTAGAAAGCCTAAGAAAACTAAGGGAAGAAAAAAAAAAAAGAAAGAATATATATAAATAAATGGCTTGATGGTTAGAGTTGAAATCCCAGAAATCTTCACTATCACAATGTGCATACTATCTAGGTTTTATGAAGGATAAAATATTCAATCCAATTTTGAATTCTTACCTTAATTGAAGACAAGATCTTGCATAGAGACTAAGTTTAAGGAAGAATGATTATAGGTGGACTTATGACCTAAGATCACTTATATTTTTGCAAAAATAGTTCGAAAACATGTCTCTCTTTCAAAATGAATTTTCAAAACACTAACATTTGTCTTCTTTCTTTATGGATTTTGTGGGTGCAATCCGCTGAAAACCCTCAGGAGACAACACTCCTCCTCTAGGGAAACCTAGAGGTTTAACGGCTTGTTGCACGTGCTCAGTGCAATCGTGTCACCTACGAAAGTGGTGTAATAAACTAGTTAGGATTTTCTTTTTCTTTCTTTTTTTTTCTTGTTTTGCTCGAGGACGAGCAAAAGCTAGGTATGGGGGTGTGATTGTTATACATATTTGCATATTTTACCGCTTCGATACCATGCATATTGTCAATAAAAATATGATTTTTGATCATCTTCTCTCTATTTTTGCAGGTCCACATCTGAAATGAGAAAAAGCCCAAAATCACTTTAATTAGCAATAATTAAAGAGATTAATTCAAAAACCCAAAAGAGAGCCCAAGTTTGAATCCAGAATCAGGAGAGATCCTCGCGCCAACTCAATCTTCCAGAAGGCCACGTGGATAACAAACTCAAAACAAACTCGCAACAGAAAATCTGGCCTCAACGGCCTTGATCTTGCCGCAATATCTGGGATTTTGCCGCCAACTTGCGGCAGTTATAAGTCTGTTAGAGCCCAGGATTCTCTCCAACGACCAGGGCTCTAGATCCTTCTCTCTGAGGCTATGAATACAGGACCAGGGCCTTCGCAAAAGGGTTGAACAGGGAAGATAGATGATAGAGAATAGAATTTGTATTAGGTTTTTAGTGCTTTAGATCTTCTTCCTCTTCCCTAGAAATTCTGAAAAGAGAGTTGTAAGAGAGAGAAAGCTTGTGTACATCAAGGAGGTGACATAACTTGTGAAGCAAGGATTCATCCATTCTCTTCTCTCTACTTGAGCATTTTCTAGTATTACTTGCTTTCTTCAATTCTAGCTTTACTTTACTTGCACTTTTATTCATGCTTTGCTTTTCTCTTATTGTAATGGATAGTAGCTAGTTTCTTCTCATGTCTAGCTAACAGCTTACCTTGCTAATTACTAACTCATGGGTGATTGCTATCTTTAATCTTGCAAGTTGTATGGTTTTCTCTTCTCCGATGGCCGTCATCAAAGTGGGAAAGTAATTAGACCAACACGCAAGACACATCTTTGCCGATGAATCAACATGAGGCACGCATCCACCATCACGGAGTTTAGTAAGTTTTGGTAAGGAAGTAAGGTTAGCTAGTCATGGTTTTCTCACCTTTAAAGTCTTCTTCAAAGTCTTCTTTCTTTTAGTTTTGTTTCCAAGCAATTCTTCTTCTTGATTTCTTTTCATTTTCCATCATGCACAACACCACCGATTCTTTCATTTCTTTTTCCATGTTTTATTCATTCTTTTAAAGACAAAGAAGAATCTTCGTTTTCTTTTCTTCACTACAAACCGTAACGCTTCCATCGCAAGCTCTCCCTGAGAATCGACTCGGTATAGCCCATGCTATAACGGAGATAGGAAAGGGTATATTAACCATTTTGAATACATATGTGGAGTGATCAAAGCACTTGAGGTTGTTTCTAAACCTTATCTCTTTTACATAATATCTGTGCAAGAACTTCACACATCTCTTTCCCAATCATGAAGCATATCTGATTTCAATATCAACAAAGATAAATGACAACTATCTCATCTGTAAACTAACAACTGATATCAAAGTCATCTATCACAAATGTAAACTAATAGCTGATGTCTGAATGTGTAACCTATATGTCACTAGTCTGGTTGGTTATTATTAACCTAACTAATGTAGTACTTAGCTGTGTCCCATACCACAGCCGTTTTCCCACATATCAAACAATGTTATCGTTATTGTAACTGCCTGCCAATGTAGTGCATGTGTTTTGGAAGAGTACCGTGCATGCCCGGTACCACGGTCTAACACCCCTGGCACTGAACCAGGACAAGCCGCTAGGCTCTGACAACTGAAGACCACAGCCCCACACGAAAAGACAACTAGTGTGGCGCCGTAATCCGGGCATAGCCCTAACAACTGACAACTGAATGGGTAGCCAGTACTACCCTGGTTCCCCATGGTTGGAACCCACAACTCGGTACCATAAGAATCCTTCCAAAATACACGACATGCATCATCAGGCAATTACCCCTTGTTCCCCGGGTTATGGTGTCTTTTATTAATAAGCAATCAATGTTATTAATATGTAATAGTAACTGATATCTCCAACAACTGCTGATGTCAATACTAGCTGATAATCTGACAACTGATGATATCTGACAACTATGATATCTGACAACTGTGTTATCCGACAACTGTGTAGCTGATAACTAATATCTGACATCTGAAATAGAATACTGGAGATATAGCCACTAACACAAAGGTGATACAAACAACTAGTCTCACTGACAACTATAACTAGTAACTGATCTCTGCCATCTCATATCAACAATGAAATACATGATCACTGATCACTACCATAATGTATCACTGATAACTGGAGTCACTAATAACCGGCAAGCTGATAACTGGTACAGATCTCAGCCAACTCATATAACTCTGAAGTACATATCTTATGATCACCAACAACAGTCTCGCCAATAACTGATAAACTAATAACTGCTATAAACTCTGGATACATCATATAATCAACAACAAGTAATCTCACTAATAAGTGATAAACTGGTAACTGGTAAATCCGAAGTGCAGCATCACTGATATCAAATAGATCACTATCACCGTAACTCATCTCTATGAATCAAAGTAATCAATAACCATATCAATATCTGAATAAGTCATCACCAATAAAAGAATATCAAATCTAGAAAGTCCTCTACATGAAATATATCAAGCTCATCTTAATGCATATCAGGTTTACCATAAAGAATGTAAATCCAATATCATCTATAACTCAAGTTCAGTCCAACTCTGAATAAGTCCATATATCAATCCAATCGTCATAATCTTTTAGTAAAGTAAGATCACCTCCAATATGTCCTTGATCAACTACAATATAGAATAGCTACTACTGATTTAACATCGACGACATGTCATCTGACAGATCCCAAATGCCAACAATGTCAATCTCATCTCAAAGCAAGTCAAGCTCCAAAAACGGAATATAGATTCTGGATAATCTAACCCATCATCAATCTAAGACACAACTCAACTAATCCAGTCATATCTGATATGTCCTCAAATATCTAACTAAATAAGTCATGTCTAATTAATGAACATCATTCAATGTAAATAACATAAGTCCCAGATCAATCCAAAGTCATTACAACCAATTCGTATTCCAATAGTTCTATAATCATCTTGTTCCAATACACATTGAGTAATCAGATGCAATAGTTATTGTTCTAACATATGTCCATAATCAGTACTAGTCTACTCACTCTGACAAACTATATCTGATTCATAAGGCTACACAATACCTTCTTCTATTAAGATCAATTATGATATCCCCACACGACAATATATCCTGTACATGCAGCTAAGATCTATCATGATCGAATCATTATCACCAATATATATCTCTAGAGGTCACCTACAATCCATCCATATCCATCACATAACCCAAGGTTAATGTCTACAATCCAATAAAGGGGCTACACCAATCTGACAGGTCAACATTAGTCGACTAGGTCAAGTCGATAGGTCGACTAATCCAACTGCTAGTCGACTATAAAGGTGTCCAAGTCGACCAGCAGAGAAATACAGAGGCACAACACTTATTCTGGAAGCTATACTAGTCGACTAAGGCTGGGGTTAGTCGACTAACAGAGGTGTTAGTCGACTAATAACATAGGCAAGTCGACTAACCAAGCTCTGTCATTCCGAATCAGAGGTACACTGAAACCCAATCTCCCACACAATAAAATATGTATATGTAACCACTCTTGCACATATCAACATACACGATGTCCACATTATTCTATGTACACAATTTAATCAAAATATAATCAATTACATATAAAGAAACGGAACCAAAAGGAGTAAACACTCACCTTGGGGAATCTGCACGTTACCGGGCGAGTCGCCGTTACGCTCGCTGTGGCACCGCTCTTCGCTGTCGGACTGCATAGGACGGTAGCCAGGGTCCTGGGGAAGACCTGGCTGCAATCTGGAGGTTTCGCGCTCGCCGGAAGGGCCTGGAATCGCCGCTCGCTCGCTGCCTGTGCTGCTGGTCTGGTTTTGGATCTGCTGTGTGCGTCGCCGGGCGAGTCGCTGCCGCGATCGCTGTGGTGTCGTTCCTCAACAACGGACTGCATGGAGGGGTGGCCAAGACACTGGAGAAGGTCACCGTGTCAGTCTCCGACGACGGGCTGGCGTGGATCGGGAGAACGGCCTGCTCGCCTGAACTTGCGCAGATCTGGATCTGCTGCTGTCCAGATCTGGATTCGGCTGTCCGCTGCTGTTGGAGGATGCCACGGGCTGTTGATTGCTGTACGGGTCTGCTGGGGAACTTGGCTAGCCTGTTGGCGGTGTTGCCGAGTCGCCGTGGAGGGGATCTGGTGCTCGTCGGAGGTGTTACACAGATCTGGACAAGGGGCTGTCCAGATCTGCTGCTGCGTCATGCAGCTGCTGGTGCTGCGCCAAGGGATGGTTGGGCTCTGTCCTGGTCGCTGCTGCACGCGCAGGGGAGGATCCGGCCAGATCAGAGGGCAGCCATGGCTGGAGGCGACCATGGGGCGCTGGAGGAGGAGGTCTGGGCTGATCTGTCGGAGGGGCTGTGCTGCTGGCGGCCTGGTGGTGTTCGGCTGCCACAAGTCTGCTAGGGCACCCGCAACCAAGGTGCTGGACTGGATTGCCGGCCATGGAGGATCTCTGCTGGGCTGTTCCTGTGGCTGCAGCAAGGGAAGGAGGCGGCTGCAAGGGGGCTCGGCCTGGAGCTCGCGCACGCAGGGAGAGGAGGTGCGGCTGGGAGTGGGTGCTGGGCTCGGCCAGGGGCTGTGGAGATGGCCGGCCTGGTCGGTTGGAAGGGGGTGCGCAACCAGGAGGAGGAGAGGATCCTGGGCGGCTATGAAGTGGAGATGGGATTTTGGTTTAGGATTAGATAGGGTTAACAAAAGAAGGCTTATATATATTGGGTCTAGTTTGGGTAACGGGTTAATCCAATAAATAACCGAGTGTTGGGTTTAGGCTAGCGGGTTAGGATCCGAATAGCAAATGGGCAATAGGGTATATGATGGATAAGAAAATGGGTTGAATTAGGCTAAACAAAGGAAGCACCACCTGAACGAGCACGTTAGTATAAATGCCAAATATAAATAAATAAATAAGGATTAACTCCAATAATAATAATAAAATAATTAACCACGAAAGATAATAGAAATATCCGCTACCAATAATATCAATCAACATTATTAATAGCAACAACTAATGATCATAATAAAATAATGGTAAACATAAAACCAAATTGCCATTTACCATCTCAAAAGAATTCCGATATTTAATAATAGAAATAATCTCAAGGAGGAAAAAAATAAATCAAGTTGATGAAATAAAAATAATCAGTAATTCGAAATAAATACTTTAGAAAAATGAAAATACTGTATTACTAGCTAGGGACTTTACACTCAACCCACCTTATAAAAATTTCGTCCCCGAAATTCAAATAAAGCAGGGGATGGTAAGAAATAATCCCAAAATCAAAGGAGAAAACAAAAAAACTTCACATCACTTCTCGACACATCATAAATCCACCACGCTTCCGCTGCGCTACTCTGATTCTGCTACCAGCTTCAACATGAAGTAACCACTCCCAAGGGATAGAATGGAAAGAAATAGAATAGGAAGGAAGGATGAAATCAAGATGGGAATCCAAATCACTCAAAAGAAGAGTAGAGATCAAGGATATCGAAAGATCAAAGATGAGAATTTCCAAAGGAAGGATGGCCAATTCCAAATGGACTGAATATCATAATGGATAGTATATGTATATTGCAGTATAACAATAGCTTATTTTCAAGTTACCGGTAAGAGCTAGGTCTCTCTTGCGAAACAAAAGTCAAAATTTCACATCACAAGTCGAAAACCTAGGCTATGATACCAAGAAAACCCTGTCACGCCCCGCTTCCCAAAATACGCTGGAGCGGAGACGCGGCATGAGTCGGCGACGCATATATGCAAGAAAAATTCCTCACGTATACGCGCTAAGCCTTAAGTAACCTGAAACAAGCTATAAATCTAAACTGTAATAAATCATGAATACTGCAATACCACATATAAGCAACCACGCATGATCTCTTATAATGAAGACTGGAATAATGACTGAACTTATATAATGAGGATCAGGAAATAATATGAAAGCTAGAAAAATAAGAGTACCAGAATAGAATAGGCAGAAGCTCCAGCTATTCGCGAAGCGTACAGCCTCAACGAACACCTGCACATTAGAAACAAACCGTCCAATATCTGGACGTGCAAATCTAGGGTCGTCAGAACGCGACCATGGTGAGTGTGTGTGTAAAGGGGAAATAGCTCGTGCATAAGAACATGTGCATAAAGCAATATCAAGAACAACTGCAGATAACATATAACTGAATAGCATGACAAACGACTGCAGATATAAGATAAATAAATATCATGACATGATAACATCTGAACTGAAGCATATCTGATATCAATATCAACAAAGATAAATGACAACTATCTCATCTGTAAACTAACAACTGATATCAAAGTCATCTATCACAAATGTAAACTAATAGCTGATGTCTGAATGTGTAACCTATATGTCACTAGTCTGGTTGGTTATTATTAACCTAACTAATGTAGTACTTAGCTGTGTCCCATACCACAGCCATTTTCCCACATATCAAACAATGTTATCGTTATTGTAACTGCCTGCCAATGTAGTGCATGTGTTTTGGAAGAGTACCGTGCATGCCCAGTACCACGGTCTAACACCCCTGGCACTAAACCAAGACAAGCCGCTAGGCTCTGACAACTGAAGACCACAGCCCCACACGAAAAGACAAACTAGTGTGGCGCCGTAATCCGGGCATAGCCCTAACAACTGACAACTGAATGGGTAGCCAGTACTACCCTGGTTCCCCATGGTTGGAACCCACAACTCGGTACCATAAGAATCCTTCCAAAATACACGACATGCATCATCAGGCAATTACCCCTTGTTCCCCGGGTTATGGTGTCTTTTATTAATAAGCAATCAATGTTATTTAATATGTAATAGTAACTGATATCTCCAACAACTGCTGATGTCAATACTAGCTGATAATCTGACAACTGATGATATCTGACAACTATGATATCTGACAACTGTGATATCCGACAACTGAGTAGCTGATAACTAATATCTGACATCTGAAATAGAATACTGGAGATATAGCCACTAACATAAAGGTGATACAAACAACTAGTCTCACTGACAACTATAACTATTAACTGATCTCTGCCATCTCATATCAACAATGAAATACATGATCAACTGATCACTACCACAATGTATCACTGATAACTGGAGTCACTAATAACCGGCAAGCTGATAACTGGTACAGATCTCAGCAACTCATAAACTCTGAAGTACATATCTTATGATCACCAATAACAGTCTCGCCAATAACTGATAAACTAATAACTGCTATAAACTCTGGATACATCATATAATCAACAACAAGTAATCTCACTAATAAGTGATAAACTGGTAACTGGTAAATCCGAAGTGCAGCATCACTGATATCAAATAGATCACTATCACCGTAACTCATCTCTACGAATCAAAGTAATCAATAACCATATCAATATCTGAATAAGTCATCACCAATAAAAGAATATCAAATCTGGAAAGTCCTCTACATGAAATATATCAAGCTCATCTTAATGCATATCAGGTTAACCATAAAGAATGTAAATCCAATATCATCTATAACTCAAGTTCAGTCCAACTCTGAATAAGTCCATATATCAATCCAATCGTCATAATCTTTTAGTAAAGTAAGATCACCTCCAATATGTCCTTGATCAACTACAATATAGAATAGCTACTACTGATATTTAACATCGACGACATGTCATCTGACAGATCCCAAATGCCAACAATGTCAATCTCATCTCAAAGCAAGTCAAGCTCCAATAAACGGAATATAGATTCTGGATAATTCTAACACATCATCAATCTAAGACACAACTCAACTAATTCAGTCATATCTGATATGTCCTCAAATATCTAACTAAATAAGTCATGTCTAATTAATGAACATCATTCAATGTAAATAACATAAGTCCCAGATCAATCCAAAGTCATTACAACCAATTCGTATTCCAATAGTTCTATAATCATCTTGTTCCAATACACATCGAGTAATCAGATGCAATAGTTGTTGTTCTAACATATGTCCATAATCAGTACTAGTCTACTCACTCTGACAAACTATATCTGATCATAAGGCTACACAATATCTTCTTCTATTAAGATCAATTATGATATCCCACACGACAATATATCCTGTATATGCAGCTAAGATCTATCATGATCGAATCATTATCACCAATATATATCTCTAGAGGTCACCTACAATCCATCTATATCCATCACATAATCCAAGGTTAATGTCTACAATCCAATAAAGGGGCTACACAATCTAACAGGTCAACATTAGTCGACTAGGTCAAGTGGATAGGTCGACTAATCCAACTGCTAGTCGACTATAAAGGTGTCCAAGTCGACCAGCAGGAAATACAGAGGCCCAACACTTATTCTGGAAGCTATACTAGTCGACTAGGGACTAGGGTTAGTCGACTAACAGAGGTGTTAGTCGACTAATAACATAGGCAAGTCGACTAACCAAGCTTTGTCATTCCGAATCAGAGGTACACTGAAACCCAATCTCCCACACAATAAAATATGTATATGTAACCTCTCTTGCACATATCAACATACACGATGTCCACATTATTCTATGTACACAATTTAATCAAAATATAATCAATTACATATAAAGAAACGGAACCGAAAGGAGTAAACACTCACTTGGGGAATCTGCACGTTACCGGGCGAGTCGCCGTTACGCTCGCTGTGGCGCCGCTCTTCGCTGTCGGACTGCATAGGACGGTAGCCAGGGTCCTGGGGAAGGACCTGGCTGCAATCTGGAGGTCTCGCGCTCGCCGGAAGGGCCTGGAATCGCCGCTCGCTCGCTGCCTGTGCTGCTGGTCTGGTTCTGGATCTGCTGTGCGCGTCGCCGGGCGAGTCTCTGCCGCGGTCGATGCGGTGTCGTCCTCGCCAACGGACTGCATGGAGGGGTGGCCAAGACACTGGAGAAGGTCGCCGTGTCAGTCTCGACGACGGGCTGGGTGGATCGGATCGGGAGAAGTCCTGCTCGCCTGAACTTGCGCAGATCTGGATCTGCTGCTGTTCAGATCTGGATTCGGCTGTCCGCTGCTGTTGGAGGATGCCACGGGCTGTTGATTGCTGTCCGGGTCTGCTGGGGAACTTGGCTGGCCTGTTGGCGGTGTTGCTGAGTCACCGTGGAGGGTATCTGGTGCTCGTCGGAGGTGTTACACAGATCTGGACAAGGGGCTGTCCAGATCTGCTGCTGCGTCATGCTGCTGCTGGTGCTGCGCCAAGGGATGGTTGGGCTCTGTCCTGGTCGCGTGCTGCACGCGTAGGGGAGGATCGGCCAGATCAGAGGGCAGCCATGGCTGGAGGCGACCATGGGGCGCTGGAGGTGGAGGTCTGGGCTGATCTGTCGGAGGGGCTGTGCTGCTGGCGGCCTGGTGGTGTTCGGCTGCCACAGGTCTGCTAGGGCACCCGCAACCAAGGTGCTGGACTGGATTGCAGCCATGGAGGGTCTCTGCTGGGCTGTTCCTGCGACTGTAGTAAGGGAAGGAGGCGGCTGCAAGGGTGGCTCGGCCTGGAGCTCGCGCCGCAGGGAGAGGAGGTGCGGCTGGGAGTGGGTGCTGGGCTCGGCCAGGGGCTGTGGAGATGGCCGGCCTGGTCGGTTGGAAGGGGGTGCGCAACTAGGAGGAGGAGAGGATCCTGGGCTGCTGTGAAGTGGAGATGGGATTTTGGTTTAGGATTAGATTAGGGTTAACTAAAGAAAGGCTTATATATATTGGGTCTAGTTTGGGTAACGGGTTAATCCAATAAATAACCGAGTGTTGGGTTTAGGCTAGCGGGTTAGGATCCAAATAGCAAATGGGCAATAGGGTATATGATGGATAGAAAATGGGTTGAATTAGGCTAAACAAAGGAAGCACCACCTGAACGAGCACGTTAGTATAAATGCCAAATATAAATAAATAAATAAGGATTAACTCCAATAATAATAATAAAAAATTAACCACGAAAGATAATAGAAATATCCGCTACCAATAATATCAATCAACATTCTTAATAGCAACAACTAATGATCATAATAAAATAATGGTAAACATAAAACCAATTGCCATTTACCATCTCAAAAGAATTCCCATATTTAATAATAGAAATAATCTCAGGAGGAAAATAATAAATCAAGTTGATGAAATAAAAATAATCAGTAATTCGAAATAAATACTTTAGAAAAATGAAAATACTGTATTACTAGCTAGGGACTTTACAAACCAATTTCGACTCCTGAACCTTTACTTGACTTAAGTCACCTTCCTGAGTCGGTATTAGTTCCTGTCCTTCCTGAGTCCAAGTCAACCGTTCTATCATTTCATACTCCATTCTGGGACGAGGTGGTTGACAAATTTGACTCTGAAATCAGTTATGGAATTTGGAAATTAGATGGGGTCACATACTTAAAAAAATCCTTATGGACAAATCTTTTTAGTGGGTTATATTAGAGTAATTTCTGGTGGGTTCCTCCGAGCCCCAAGAAAAGTTGATTGGCCGCGTTTCGTGGTCCAATCAGACCACCACCAGAACCACCACCTTAAGGTAACATTTTCCTTCCCTTCATCTTTTTCATACATCTATGTATTAATTCATACATTGAGGACAATGCTGAGATAGGTGTGGGGGAGGGTCTAACATAACTTAGGTTTTCTTTTTATTAAAAAACTTTTTGAAAATAGAAATAATATTTTGACATATTTTTTGTAAGAAATTAAGTTAATTTTAAGGAATAGGAAATCTAAATTAGAATTTCTTATACTTGGTCAAAATAAGATTATTTGTTTGATTTTTAGGGTTAGGAAGATAATTTGTCAAAGTAATTTAGTCTGATCTTTACCTGATGAAGTATGCACACCTCATACACTTACACACTTAGGGTTCAAAAACAAAGATTCTTATGCCTTATAAAAATATATATATAAAAAAAAGAAAAAGAAAAAGAAAGAAATAAACAAATCTAATTATTAATTAGCTAGGTGCTTTGGCCTAAGCAAGCCTTAGTATTTACGCGAAAGATGATTAGATAAGTTTGAAAAAAGAAAAAAATCCTTTGATTAAGCTGGGTATTTGTGCCTAATAAAGCATAAGTATTCACGCCTAAAGGAGGTCCATATAATAAAATCCTTAGTTTTGTGGCCTTGTTTGCTCAAGTTCTTAAGTCCTTGGGGTGTTTTCTCACCCGGTGCCCTAAGACCGTCTGGTTTGGGAGTCATCGATTAAAGGCTCGTTACACGGGCAGATTAGAAAGCCTAATAGAACTAAGAAATAATACCACAATATATATATATATATATACAAATAAATAAGGCATAAGAGTTAGAGTTAATGAACCCTTAGTCAAAATTTTCACAGTCACAAGGTGCATATGACTTAGGGTAAAGTAATAGACTAGATGAGAAGTACAATTTGACTCCTTACTTGATTGATAACAAATAGTTGAATAGAGACTAAGTTTAGGAATGAAAAATTTAGTTTCCTATAACTTATAGATTGCTTAGATCTTACAATTATATTTCAAATATCTTTCTCTTTCAAAAATGCTTTTCGAAAATACTAACTCTATTTCCCTTTCTTTATGGATTTTGCGGGTGTAATCCGCTGAAAACCCTCACGAGACAAAACTCGTCCTCTAGGGGAAACCTAGAGGTTTAACGGCTTGTTGCACATGCTCAGTGCATCGCGTGACCTGCGAAAGTGGTCTAATAATCCTTAGTCTAGTTTAGTTGTTTTGCTCGAGAACGAGCAAAAGATAGGTATGGGGGTGTGATTGGTCGCTAGTGTTGCATATTTAGTGTCATATTTCATACTTATTATAGAATAAAAGCTGCATTGTCCTAATTAATTGTTTAATTTATTTGCAGGCCCATTCTTTAAGGAGATGAAGAAAAATGAGCCCAAAAGCCCACCAGAATTCTGAATTAAATCAGAATTAATTCACACTCAGTAAATCAGGGCAAGATCAAGAGGTTGAAAACCGGTTGAGAAGAATCCTCTCAGAATCGATCGGTTGAAGCAAAGATCAACGGCCATTTCTTCACAATCTCGGAGCCAACTTGCAAATCCAACCCAAGATAAAACCAGAACTCGACCCCGGGGAGACCCACCAACAGGGTGTGGCCACCTGGCCACACCCTGGCCGCGGAAACGCGGCACAAGCTGCATTTCTGCGGCATTGTTGGGGAGTTAGGGGAGCGTTTGCTCCCCCGATCTCCCCGGGATCTCTTTCGTGTGGGTTAGGCCTATAAAAGGGCAGTCTTTGTGCTGAAAATGGACGACCATGCAGAGTTAGGATTTAGACTATTTTTCCATTTCTTAGTTTAGGTTTTTCTTTTTCTTTTTCATGTAATTGTAATTTTCATTGATGTAAATAAGAGGAGATCAGACTTTCATCGAAGAACAAGAATGAAGCTTGAGCTATAGTGACAATGGTGTAAGGTTTTCTTTCTTTTCTTTGATTGTTATGAAATCGAATCTTTGTTCTTTCCTTGTATGTACTTCTTTTTAGTTTTCTTCATCTTCTTCTTTTCTACTTTACTCTTCTTTTTGGTACAAATTGTCTTCCAAGTGAGTCTAAAAGCATCGAAAGAGCCTTGCCGTTGCGAGTGCCACCGATAGCTCATGACGATGGAATGGAGTCTCTCTCTGTATCATTTCATTCTTGAAGTAGTCTTGATGATGTAATGTGGAAGAGACCAATACTCAAATCTTATGGGCTATGCGCTGAATGCCTCCTCTTCAAGGTAAAATCGTCGCTGAAGAACTCAAGGTAAGCTTTTGTTAAAAAGAAGGTAAGTAATGTCTTTCTTTCTTTTCTTTTATTTCTTTAGTATAGATCACCACCTCTTCCAAACGTTTCACACTTCTTTAATCATCAAAGTCGCAAATCATTTGTCCCTTCCGATTTTCTCCACTTCTATTCTACCACTTTCTTCTAACTTTAACATAACTCTTTTTCTCTTTTCTTTTTAAGAAACAAAGAAGAACTTTCGTTTTGTTTCATAATGATTTCAATAAAGTTCGTAAACGCTTCTATCGCAAAACCCTCCTTGTGGATCACGACCCGCATAGCCACTTGCTATAGCGGTAAGAATTGAGCACTTGCATTTCTATTATTAAGATCTGAAATTTTGTATTTTTTGTGCAGGTTTTGCCTCAATCAGAGGTATCGTGCGTAAGCAACGGGCCTTAATTACGCCAAACCATGGTATCTTCGAGGCGTAACCTCTTAATCCCCAACCTTAGACACTAATTTGACTGCAGTATGAATCAAAATCAATTTTCAACTTCAGCTGATCTCCTACTGAGTCCGGATATCCTTAGAGCCAGCGTCTATCATATTTTTATTAAAAAGCTTGGGATTGTGAGTGCTTGGATGATGATTTTTTGGGCCAAGGAAAGGGTGATGAAATCCCCCACCTTATCTTGTTATTGGGTGGTGCCCTTAAGATCAATTTTGTGCAAGTGTACAATATATATGCAAATAAGGTTCACTCAAAGTGATGTAAATCAACCAAGAAGTGAGTCTTATTCTAAAATGCAATGCGAACGTACCTTGCTCTAGCACTCTTCAATAGTAAAGTAAATAAATTGAAAAGACACGTGCCTAAAATGTAAACGTCTAATCAATTTTTAAACTTTACAACAATGTTTTACTGTTGATTTATTAGCAGGATCCTGGTGAAAGCATACAAGAAATAAGATTTACAGAAGCTATATTTTTGCAAGGCAAGCAACCCTGCACAAAATCAGTTAGTAGTCAACTCATCTTTGCCGCGGATCCGCGGCTTTGGCCGAGAAACGCGACAAATCAGAGGGCACTGGTCTCTGCTTTCTAGAGCAGAGGCCCAAGGCCACTTATAAGTTACTGCAGTGCTTTGTTTACTGTTTCTTCAACCTGTAACCTGCAATAGAGAAGAAAATTCGTTTAGTTCTTAACTCAAATGAAAACGTTGCTATCCCCGGCAACGGCGCCAAAATTTTGTTCGAAAGGTAGGAGTGTACTAATATTCAGAGAGATAGGGTTTAGAATCAACCTTCGATGCTCTTATGTGATGCTCAAAAACTCTAAAATGTATTCACAATTTCTTCTTTACTCCTTCCGAATCATCGTCGTAGCATAAGCTATTACGGGTCGATCCTCAGGGAGAGCTTGCGATGAAAGCTTTCTGGTTTCGAAATTGAGTTTTGAAGAAAGAAACGAAAGTTTTCTATGTTCAAGAAAAACAAATGACATGAAAAAGAGAGGAAAAATTCGTTGTAGATTTTGTTGCATGAAAAGAAAAATGATGGAAAGAAAAGTGGAATGAACTTGAAAAACTTTACTAGCTTGAAAAGAAAACTTTGAGAAGGAAAACCTTGAAAAGACTTTTAGAGAGAAGAAACCATGACTAGCTAACCCTTCTAATTACTAACTTACTAATCTCATAGGGTGATGCATGCCTCATGTTGATTCATCGGTAAAGGTTTGTCTTGCTTGTTTGGTCAAAATACTTCCCACGTAGAGGATGAGTGATCTTCTCGGCTTCTCTTGTAGTCTCATTGATTCATCGGCTCTCGAGATAGATTTTCAATGGTGAAATCAAGGAGTGTCACTCAAGGGAATGCTAAGGAAGAAGATACAAGATTCATTAGTCATTCAAAGCCATACGAGCTAGCATTGAAGTAAGAAATCTGTACTACAAACCAATAGCAAAGTTAGGTGCTCCATCTCCATGTTCCATCAAGGCACTTGTTATAAAGACAAGGCTCTAAATGAGGCTCACATGAATCATATGAAATGAAAACAAGCATTTGCCAAGAATTAAAGTAACTCATCTTCATTGGGGATAATATAGACTTTTAAATACAAGACCACAATAAAGCATCCAATGAATCACATGAATTAGCAATCATCCAAGTGTTAGAAGTTAGTAAAGTTAGTGGTTAGCTAGTCATGTTAGAGAGTTAGCTAGACATTGTAATGAAAAGAACACAACAAATCATTGTAGAAGAAGATGCAATGGTAATAAAAGCTTGAAGAAAAGTAAAGAACAAGAAAGTAAAGCACTAGAATTAGTAAAGATGAGAGATAGATGGATCAATCCTTGCATTCAAGTTGTCACCACTCCAATTATAAGATCTTACACTCTCTCTTTCTCTCTTTGCAGAATTTTAGAAGGAGAAAGAAGATTACAAGAGCACTAAAGAAAGCTAGAGAAAATCCCTACAATTCTCTAAAAAATACAAGCTCTTCTCTCTAATTCTCTCCTCTCCTTTTCGCAGAGTCCCTAGAGGTCTATTTATAGGCTCCAGAGGATGAGGCCCTCAAATCTCAACCGTGGGATCAAAACGCTGGCTCAACGGCCAGATGCTTGCCGCGGATCCGCGGCCAGAGCCGCGTTTTCGCGGCAGAATCTTGGCCGTTGCGCTAACGATTTCTGTTGCCGTTCTGTTACAGTTTGTTTTCCACGCTGGAGCTTCTAGAAAGTTGGGGATATTCGTGGACGACTCCAGACCTGGGCTTTTCTTTAGGCTTTTCCTTTTGGCTTTTTAATTAATCCCATTAATTCCTTGATTATGGGCCTTCATCTCCATTAATGGTGGACTTGCAAATTAGAGAGAAAAGCAATAAAAACCTCATTTTTATTTACACAAAGCATGATATGGAAGGGGAAAATGATGCAAAAATGAACTACAATCAATTTCTCCAGCCAAGATTGTACGTTGGTGCGTAAGGATTATTGTTTGGCCTTGAAAAGGCCGCATTCATCGGTTCAGGATATTGTTGCTGAGCCTGAAATACTGGACACTCCTCAAACACATGATTCATAACTTGATAGTAAGTACAACCTAGAGTTAGAAATTGGTTTGGGCTAACTTGATTGACTGGACTTGGTTCCTTACTTTCTAAAGCTTCCAGTCTTCTTGCTAGGTTAGCTAACTTAGCCTCATTAGCTATGGGTGATTCAATAGAATGGAGACCTCCTTTTGAAGAGATGGAGTTTGGGTTCCTAGATGTTTCACTAATAAATTCCCATTGGATGGTCTTTTCAGCTAGGTGTTCATATAAATCCCATCCTTCATTTTCATCCTTCTGCAAGAATCCCTCTTGGCACATACTTTCTAAGGGGTTTTGGTAGAATAGTCTAAACTGTCATAAAGAATTTGGCATTGTCGCCATTTCTCTATTCCATGAATGAGGACATTGGCAAAGGAGGTCTTTAAAATGTTCAAAGTACCTCCAAAAATGGTTCACTAGGTTCTTGCTTGAATTGCATGATGTTCTTCCTAATGAGAGCGGTTTTATGAATTGTATAAAATTTCTTCAAGAAGACCTTGATGAAACCATCCCAAGATGTGATAGAGCCGACCGCTAAGCTGTAAAGCCATTTCTTGGCTAAGTCCTTAAGAGCGAAGGGACAAATCTCAACCTAATAGCATCATCTACAAGGTGTGAGATTTTCATCATTAGACATACTTCCTCAAATTCTCTTATGAAGAAGTAAGCATCTTCGGACTCTAAGCCATGAAACTTGGAGAGTGTGTTGATGAATTGAGGCTTGAGCTCAAAATTATATTCAACAACTGATGAAAGTTGGATGCAAGATGGAAGTGAGGTCTAATGGGATAGAACCTATCCTGCAATAATATTGGTTGAGCCATAACCGGATCTGGTCTTGGTTCAAACTTGGGTGGTGATGTGTTTCTAGTCAACCTAGATGCATTAGGGTCTCTTGACCATACTTGCATACACAAACACAATCACAATCACAATCACAAACAAGTTTACCATAGTCAACAAGAGTAATCAACCAAGCCTAGTCTAAGGTAACCTTGACCTAGACAACTCCTAACTGGTTGATTGTCACAGGAGGTATAATGTAGACTTTGACCACAAGCTAATCAGCCAGGTCAGGGCAAGATTGGTGGGAGGTTGTCCGTCAAAGACGTTCCTTAATTAAGTAACCACCAACCTTCGGGCTTTCAACCCTTAATCCCCTTCCTAGACACCGATTTGGTAGGAGTCAAATTCCAACACCTTCCCCCTTAGGATAACCTCCTAGTGAGTTCGAGATGTCCCTAAGGCCAACGTCTATCAGATTTTACTTAGGCTTAGGTTGTGCGTGCTTGGAGATGGTTTGTGGGCTAAGGAAGGGTAATGACTTCCCCACCTTATCTTGAATTGGGTTTTGCCCTTAGAATTATTGTGCAAAGTGTGCAAGATATAGAAAAGTAACATTCAAAAGCAAAATATCACCAAGAATATTTCCTAAACTATATGCTATGCATACGTACCTTGTCTCCTGCTCTCTTCAACAGTAATTGTAAAATAAACGTAATTAGGCAAATGCCTAGAATGCAAGTCTAAACGTTTTTAAGCAATTAACAATAACTTAAATTACTATTGGATTAAAATAGGGATTGTGAATGGCAGATATAGCAAGAATAATAGCACAAAAAAACTTAATTTTTGCCAGCAATATGTCCTGCAAAAAAGAGTTTTAGTAGTCCAAAAAAATTTCAACTTTGCACTTGCAATTCTTGAAATTCTGTTTCCTACTTTCGAGAGTAGGGGCACATAATAGCAAGTCTTCTCCTGCAAAGCTTGAATGCTAGATCTGAATCTTGACGTCCCTGAAACAAGACACCAAACTTGTTAAAAAATAAATACACAGTTCCCTCCCCGGCAACGACGCCAAAAATTGATTGAAAGAATGAAAGAGCAAGGATTTACCGTGTAGCTTTGGGCTAACGGGTCGTGTCCATGAGGAGGAATGCGATGAAAGCTTTTCGGTATTTTGTTTAAAAAGCTAAGAATGGTGCTAGTTTTTTAGTTGAAAAGAAGAATAGAGAGAAGGGAAGTGATTAAAAGCGAAATTGCAAATTTGGAAAAGGCTTTGGAAAAGGTGATTAAAAAAGCTTTGAAAAGTGATTTGTTGTTTTAATAAAGAAGAAAATCTGGGCTCACTATCTCACTACTCAATGATATGTTCTTTGATTGAAATCTTTAGTGCCTCAACTTGATCATAGGCAACAACTTAAAATTGATTTTAGACAGATTTAAGCAAAGCACATAAGAGTTTGGAAAAGTTAATCCTCTTCTTTAAGAAATCATCTCGAATTGAATGTTAAATCATCAAGAAGTTCAAATATGAGATAAAAATAAGTTCAAGAGACGTTTTAAGAGAAGTAGAAATTTAAAATGCAAACCCATCCTCATGTGCCTTCAAGAACACTTTCAAGAAGAAAGGTTAAGTTAGGCATGCAAATGATTCATTGGGTCTTTTCATCTAAACCTTCGAAAAGAAGAGGGATCAGAGAGAGGAGTAATAGTGAGCCCAGAAAACTGATTTAGCTACTCATGGAAGACAAAGAACAATGCAAGTAATAAAGCAAGACATACCGTAAAATGGATTGGAAGAAAAGGTAGCTTGATCCTTATATTGATGTCACTTCAATCTTTAGAATACAATCACTCTATTCTCTCTCTTACTGGTATTTGCACTGAACTACAAATTGCAAAATAAAGATACAACTTTTATACTATCTAAAAAGAGCCTAAATCCTTAAAGAATAAACAAAAATTCTAATCCTAGTCTTCGCTCCTTTCTTCTCTGTTGAAAATGGGATTTATAGGAAAAAAAACCAGAAGGGGAGGTCGTAGGAAGATTGGGGGAGCAAACGCTCTCCCAACAACCATAACCAAGCCACAAAAAAGCGGATGGGCAGCGTTTCGTGGCCCTGGTGTGGCCAGGTGGCCACACCCAAATGGGGGACTCCCGGTTTATTGATTCGCCCATATCTTCTGCTGGTTTTCTCATTTCAGCTCTAGGATTTGACGAAACAGCCTTTGATTGTATGCTTCAACCGCTTGATTTGGGAAGATTTATTTCAACCAGTTTTCAACCTCTCTGATATGCCAAGATTTGCCTTGATTCTTTGATTTCAAATTTATTCTGAATTAAATCAGAATTTGATGGGCTTTGGGCTGTTTCTCTTTCCTTTCTTTTAGCAATGGGCCTACATTTAACCAAGAAGAATAAGACTTATTAATAGGATTTATTAGATAAAAAGTATGGTAATGTGACAATGTATGCAATATATGTGACTGATCACACCCCCACACCTATCTTTTGCTCGCCCTCGAGTAAAATATCAAAACTAATCCTAATCAATTATTAGACACTTTTCGCGGGTCACTCAATTGCACTGAGAATGTGCAACAAGCCGTTAAACCTCTAGGTTACCCCTAGAGGACGAGTTTTATCTCGTGAGGGTTTTCGGTGGATTGCGTCCACAAAGTCCATAAAAAATGTTAGTATTTTTGAAAAGCATTTTGAAACTAGAAAATATTTGAAGTATATTTGTAAGAGTTTAAGTAATCTATAAGTTATAGGAATATCAAATTTTTCATTCCTAAACTTAGTCTCTATTCAAAACATGTCATCAATCAAAGTAAGGAGTCAAATTGTACTTCTCATCTAGTCTATTAATTTACCTGAGTCGTACGCACCATCGTGACTGTGAAGTTTGACTAAGGGTTCTTTAACATTAACTCCTATGCATTATTTATATTTATTTTGGTGGAATTACTCCTCAATTTCATTAGGCTTTCTAATCTGCCCATGTAACGAGCCATTAGCGGTGACACCCAAACCGGACAGTTTTAGGGCACCAGGTGAGAAAACACCCCTAAGAACTTAAACACTCGAGCAGACAAGGCCACGAAACTAAGGTTTTTATTTATAAAATGTACCCCTTTTAGGCGTGAATACTTATGCTTCATGAGGCACAAATACCCAGCTTAATCAGAGGATTTATTGTATTTTTTAAACTTATCTAATTATCTTTTGCATAAATACCAAGACTTGCTTAGGCCAAAGATCCTAGCTAATCAATAATTAGATTTGTTTATTTTTTCCTACATATATACTTTTTTTTATAAGGCATAAGAGTCTTTGTTTTGAACCCTAAGTGTGTAAGTGTATAAAGTGTGCATATTTCATCAAGGTAAATGATCGAGCCAAACCTGCACAAAAAATAACAGAAATTTAGGAACAGTGCTAGGTCCTCAATTCTACCGTATAGCCTAGGGCTAACGGGTCGTGATCCACAGGGAGGGACAGCGATGGAAGCGTTATGTAAGTTTCTTCTTTTAATTTACAAAATTAGTAATACTTATCTTCTCAGTTAATAAAAGAAAATAAAAATGTTAAGTTAAGAAGAAGATGGTAGAAGAAGAGATGATGGTATCGTTGTTGTTTTACTTATAAAAATAAAAGGAACCAAAAAGAGATAAAGAAAAGTGTGATGCAAAGATTAGAAATAAAAAATGCAAAGATTAGAAATAAAAAGAAAAATAAGAATATTTACCTCTACTGTTGAACCATAAATGAAATTTACCTTCGCATCGAGTAAAGAAAAGTAGTAGAAAAGAAGAAAGGAAAGAAAGGCTTCGGCGAGATTGAGCACAATGAACCTCCATTGATTGTCACCTTCAATATAGGCTTCTTGAAGAAAAGATTACATTAGTGTCACTCTATAATAACTCTTCCTCTCTTTTGATCATGTTGAACTTCCATTGATTGTCACCTTCAATATAGGCTTCTTGAAGAAAAGATTACAATAGTGTCACTCTACAATAACTCTTCCTCTCTTTTGATCATGTAACTCTCTCTAGCCTAAAAATAAAATAAAATAAAGAAAATGAAAATTACATTGAAGAAGAAAAGAAAAACCTAAACTAAAGCTCTCTCTGAGATGGTGCTTCCCTCTGAAGTGGTGTTCCTCTTCCTTCCCTTGCCTTTGAGATTGCAGGTATTTCTAGCAGAGATTAGAGGAGTATAAAGATAGGGAAATCTGGCTTTTCTGAAATTTGAATCCTCCCCTTATCTCCATACTGGATTTATCCAGAATTCTGTTCTGCAGCTTGATGACGGGTTGAGTGCTGAATATTGCTTAACAGATGACAGAATTAGAATGAGTGATCAACAGAAGAATTGTAGCACTTTAAGTCTTCTTTCTGTATCTTCTTAAATCATTAGATTTGAGATTCGGTAGCAAAAGATATGATTAAAATACTAAACTGTATCCAGTCTGATTTGCTCTGATCTTCAGCTGAACATTTGCCCCAATCCTTGATTTGTTCTAACTAGATCTGGGATCATCCTTAGCTAACCAAATAGATCCAGTTAAATCTGATTTTAACTGATATTTATTTGGTTTAATCCTCTTTCTCTTCATTATTATCTTCTGCAAAATAAATATTTAAGACAAGGAAATTAGCAGATTTATTACACGATAAATGTAGGAATGTAATGAAAAGAATGCAAAATATGTGTATGATCACACCCCCACACCTATCTTTTGCTCGTCCTCGAGCAAAACAATAAAACTAAACTAAAGATTATTAGACCACTTTCGCAGGTCACGCGATTGCACTGAGCATGTGCAACAAGCCGTTAAACCTCTAGGTTTCCCCTAGAGGACGAGTTTTGTCTCGTGAAGGTTTTCAGCGGATTGCACCCACAAAATCCATAAAGAAAGAGAAATAAAGAGTTAGTATTTTCGAAAAGCATTTTGAAAGAGAAAAATATTTGAAATATTATTGTAAGATTTAAGTAATCTATAAGTTATAGGAAAATCATATTTTTCATTCATAAACTTAGTCACTATTTAAAAATTTGTTATCAATCAAAGTAAGGATTCAAATTGTACTTCTCATCTTATCTATTACTTTACCCTAAGTCATATGCACCTTGTGACCGTGAAAATTTTGACTAAGGGTTCTTTAACTCTAACTCTTATGCCTTATTTATTTATATATATATATATATTTTGGTGGTATTATTCCTTAGTTCTATTAGGCTTTCTAATCTGCCCATGTAACGAGCCTTTAATCGATGACTCCCAAACCAAACGATCTCAGGGCACCGGGTGAGAAAACACCCCAAGGACTTAAGGACTCGAGCAAACAAGGCCACAAAACTAAGGATTTTATTATTTGAACCACTTTTAGGCGTGAATACTTATGCTTTATTAGGCACAAATACCGAGCATAATCAGAGGATTTTTTTTAATATATTTTTTTCTCAAACTTATCTAATCATCTTTTGCATAAATACTAAGGCTTGCTTAGGCCAAAGCACCTAGCTAATCAATAATTAGATTTGTTTATAGATATTGTTTTTTTTCTTTTTTTATATATAAGGCATAATAATCTTTGTTCTTGAACCCTAAGTATGTAAGTGTATGAAATGTGCATATTTCATTAAGGTAAAGATCAAGACTAAATTACTTTGACAAATTATCTTCCTAACCTTAAAAATCAAACAAATAATCTTATTTTGACAAAGTATAAGAAATCCTAATTATGATTTCCTATTCTTAAAATTGACTTAATTTCTTACAAAAAAATATGTGAAAATATTGTTTCTATTTCAAAAAGTTTTTAAAAGTAAAGAAAGTGTTAGTTTTTTTTTCTTCTTTTTTTTTTTTAATAAAAAGAAAAAACCTAAGTTATGTTAGACCCCCCCCACACCTATCTCATGCATTGTCCTCAATGTATGAATTAATGCATAGATGCATGAAAAAGAAGAAAGAGAAGAAAAATATTACCTTAAGGTGGTGGTTCCGGTGGAGGTCTGATTGGGCCAAGCGTTTCTGCCCAATCTAGATATTGTGGATTTTCATGAAACCCACCTTTTATCACCTCTTTCTTATTAATATTTTTATAATCCCCAACATGAACAGGATCATGCAAGATCCTAGCATGAAATTTTTCCCGGTTATATGACCAGTTTTGGTATATCATCACAGAGTCATATTGATCAAACTTTGGTCCAACAATGGAATGTGATTTTGTGGAATGGATGATTTGGGCTAACAATGAAGGGAATAGAAACCGATATTGACTCGGGAATAGAACTCAAATCAAGTTTAGGTTCGAGAGTCGGAGTTGGTTCATGGATTTGGTCCAAATCATAGAATTGAAGTTCACATTCATTTCCCAATAATGGAATGTGACAATCTAGAATAAGTGGTTCATGTTCAAGCTCTATAGGGATAGGAATCAGTGTTGGCTTCAGAATTAAGTCCGAATCGGGTAAGGATACTGGAGTCAACATAGATTCAAAAAGTGGAACTGAATCACAATATTGAGAATCGGTATCACATTCATCTTCAAGTTCAATCTCATTGAAATAAAAACTTGCCAATTTATCAATGGGTTGATATTGGTCAAGTTTAAAGTTTTGTGGTGAAATCGAATCTTGGTTAAAATCTCCAAGATACCATGATTCTTTGTCAATATGGCTAGGAGAATCAGGAGTGGTTGAAAATGTGTTAGGTAGAGTTTCCTCATTCCTATCATTAATTATTTTAACCAAATGACTCACTTTTGCTTCTAGCCTATTGAGAGATTGGAGACGATCCATTTGGGATTGAACACAATTATTTTGGGACTGAATCATGAATTCCATATTCTTTTCGAAGTCAACAGGTTCTTCTTGTTGTGGCTGGACTTGGAAATTAGAGTAAGGATCTTGGATTTGGGAATTGTTTGGGAGAATTGAGTCTGCTATGATTTGTACTTGTCGTGTGGACTCAAGGAAGGCTTCAAATGTCTTTTCTAAAGAAGATTTCTCTTCTATAGGTTGGTCTTGGTATGGATTATATGAAACTGTTTGTTGGTAAGGTTGTTGATAGTAAGACTCGGGGGAGTTGTATCCCTACTGACTCGGGAAGAGAGGGTGATGAGTCCCATCTTGTTCATAGTACTGGGATTGGGGCATATATTGATTCGGATATAGACCAATCTGGCATACTTGATTGGTTAGAGTTATGTAATGCTGGGTTGGTAATATCCGAACTGAAAGAGGTTGGGTGTGAAATATGGATTTGAGTTATAATCAGAATAATTGTAATTATAATCCATTTTCAAAAAAAAAAACAAAACAAATAAACAAACAAGAAAATAAAGAAAAATCTAACCTATGTTAGGATAGAGCTTAGACCTAGATGACTCCTAACTGTTTAGACTGTCCACAGGAGGTATAATGCAGACTTTGACCACAAGCTAATCAGCCAGGTCAGGGCAAGATTGGTGGGAGGTTATCCGTCAAAGACGTTCCTTAATTAAGTAACCACCAACCTTCGGGCTTTCGCTCTTAATCCCCTTCCTAGACACTGATTTGGCAGGAGTCAAATTCCAACACCTTTCCCCCTTAGGAAATCTTCTAATTGAGTTCGAGATGTCCCTAGGGCCAACGTCTACTCATTTTTAGTTAGGCTTGGGTTAGTGAGTGAGGAGATTGTTTGTGGGCTAAGGGAGGGTAATGACTTCCCCACCTTATCTTGTTTATAGGACAAGCCCTTAGATCAATTTAGTGCAGTATACAAGAAAAGCAACACTTAAGCAATGTAAACAATCAAAAGTGTTCTTATACTAGATGCTATGCACACGTACCTTTGCTCCAGCACTCTTAAACAGTAAATAGAAAATGTAATGAAATAGACACGTGCCTAAATGCAAAGTCTAAATCATTTTTAGCATTTACAATCAACTTTTTACTGTTGTATTAGAAATATATACAGTGAGTCAAACAAGGAGATAAATGCTACAGAAATTCAGATTTCAAATCAGCCAACCTGCAAAAATACAGGTTAGTAGTTCACTCAGTTTTGCCACTGGAATGTAGCAAATCTGAGGGCTTCTTGGCTCTGCTTTCTTGAGCAGAGTCCAAGGCCACTATGTGTCCACTGCAGCAAGAATTCCTTGTTGTTAAATCTGTACAAAAAAAAAAAAAGAAGAAAGTTAACCAAAAATGTAAACTTTAAAGAGAATTACTTACCGTCCCTCCCCGGCAACGGCGCCAAAATTTTGATCGAGCCAAACCTGCACAAAAATAACAGAAATTTAGGAACAGTGCTAGGTCCTCAATTCTACCGTATAGCCTAGGGCTAACGGGTCGTGATCCACAGGGAGGGACAGCGATGGAAGCGTTATGTAAGTTTCTTCTTTTAATTTACAAAATTAGTTAATACTTATCTTCTCAGTTAATAAAAAGAAAATAAAAATGTTAAGTTAAGAAGAAGATGGTAGAAGAAGAGATGATGGTATCGTTGTTGTTTTACTTATAAAAATAAAAGGAACCAAAAAGAGATAAAGAAAAGTGTGATGCAAAGATTAGAAATAAAAAATGCAAAGATTAGAAATAAAAAGAAAAAGAAGAATATTTACCTCTACTGTTGAACCATAAATGAAATTTACCTTCGCATCGAGTAAAGCAAAGTAGTAGAAAAGAAGAAAGGAAAGAAAGGCTTCGGCGAGATTGAGCACAATGAACCTCCATTGATTGTCACCTTCAATATAGGCTTCTTGAAGAAAAGATTACAATAGTGTCACTCTACAATAAACTCTTCCTCTCTTTGATCATGTAACTCTCTCTAGCCTAAAAATAAAATAAAATAAAGAAAATGAAAATTACATTGAAGAAGAAAAGAAAAACCTAAACTAAAGCTCTCTCTGAGATGGTGCTTCCCTCTGAAGTGGTGTTCCTCTTCCTCCCCTTGCCTTTGAGATTGCAGGTATTTATAGCAGAGATTAGAGGAGTATAAAGATAGGGAAAGCTGGCTTTTCTGAAATTTGAATCCTCCCTTATCTCCATACTGGATTTATCCAGAATTCTGTTCTGCAGCTTGATGACGTGTTTGAGTGCTGAATATTGCTTAACAGATGACCGAAATAGAACGAGTGATCAACAGAAGAATTGTAGCACTTTAAGTCTTCTTTCTGTAGCATCTTGAATCATCAGATTTGAGATTCGGTAGCAAAAGATATGATTAAAATGCTAAACTGTATCCAGTGTGATTTGCTCTGATCTTCAGCTGAACATTTGCCCCAATCCTTGATTTGTTCTAACTAGATCTGGGATCATCCTTAGCTAACCAAATAGATCCAGTTAAATCTGATTTTAACTGGTATTTATTTGGTTTAATCCTCTTTCTCTTCATTATTATCTTCTGCAAAATAAATATTTAAGACAAGAAAATTAGCAGATTTATTACACGATAAATGTAGGAATGTAATGAAAAGAATGCAAAATATGTGTACTATCAGTAAATATCAAGACTAAATTACTTTCACAAATTTTCTTCCTAACCCTAAAAATCAAACAAGTCATCTTATTTTGACCAAGTGTAAGAAATCTTAATTATGATTTTCCTATTGCTTAAAATTGACTTAATTTCTTACAAAAAATATATCAAAATATTGTCTTACCTTTCAAAAAGTTTTTTTTATATATATACATTTTTTATATACATTTTTTCTTTGTTTTTTTAATAGTTATATTAGTCATGTTAGAACCGTCCCCCACACTTATCTCATGCATTGTCCCCAATGTATGAAAGAAATGTATAGATGCATGAAATAAAATGGAAAAGAGGAAAGTTACCGATACACTGGGTCAAAAAGACCCATAACCGTTTCGTTTACCAGCACCGATTCCAAGAAAGGTTTAAGGCGTTGACCATTGACCTTAAAGTCATTTCCATTCTTGGGGTCATTGATCTCTACTGCACCGTGTGGAAACATGGGTTTTACAACGAATGGCCAAGTCCATCTTGATTTTAATTTTCCTGGAAAAAGATGAAGCCTAGAATTATAGAGTAAGACTTTTTGTCCTGGGACAAAGTTTCTTCTTATGATGTGTTTATCATGAAAAATCTTAACTCTTTCTTTAGTGATCCTAGAATTTTCATAGGCCTCATTTCTTAACTCCTCTAATTCGGAAATTTGTAATTTTCAAAGGTCACCGGCCTTAGTCAAGTCAAAATTCAACTGCTTGATTGCCCATAAGGCCCGGTGCTCTAACTCAACGGGCAGGTGACAAGCTTTACCATAGACTAACCTATATGGAGACATCCCTAGAATCGTCTTGAAAGTGGTCTTGTAGGCCCATAAGGCATCTACAAGTTTGGTGGACCAATCTTTCCGATTTTGGTTCACTGTTTTGTCCAAGATAAGCTTGACTTATCTATTGGAACCTCATCTGCCCACTAGTTGAGATGATAAGGTGTGGACAACTTGTGAGTTATGACATACTTTCGCATAAGAGCTTCAAAGGATCTATTGCAAAAGTGAGTGCCATTATCACTGATGATAGCACGAGGGGTTCTGAAGCGTGAAAAAATGTTCTCTTTCAAAAACTTAATGACAACTTTGTTATCATTAGTTCTACTAGGAATGACTTCTACCCACTTGGACACATAGTCCACCGCAACCAATATGTATTGGTTTGCAAATGAATTAGAAAATGGACCCATAAAGTCGATGCCCCAAACATCAAAGAGTTCTATTTCTAGAAATTGGTTGAGGGGCATCATATTTTGTTTTGAGATCTTTCCTAACATCTGGCATCTAGGGCGCATCTTGTAAAATTCATAAGCATCTTTGAACAAAGTTGGCCAATAGAACCCACTTTGTAGTACTTTTTTAGCAGTCTTGCGGGGACCAAAGTGTCCACCGCATGCAAGGTCGTGACAAAAGGATAGAACACTCTTAACCTCCTCATCGGGAATGCATCTCCTCATAATTTGGTCAGAACAGTACTTAAAAAGATACGGTTCTTCCCAAAAGAAATACCAGACTTGGGATAAGAACCGGTATATGTCATTTTTGGACCAATGAGACGGAGTTTGGTTTGTGACTAAGTAATTCACTATATCAGCATATCAAGGTTCCCTAGAGATAGCTAAGAGATTCTCATCAGGAAAATCCTCATTTATGGGTAATTCGTTGCATGGAGAATTAGGAATTCGTGAGAGATGGTTAGCAACGACATTTTCTACGCCTTTCTTGTCTCGAATCTCAAGATCGAATTCTTGAAGGAGGATCCAACGAATGAGTCGGGTCTTGGCATCCTTCTTCATCATGAGGTAATGATCAGTGAAAATGGTGATTTTGGACCCTAGTAGGTAGGAACGAAATTTCTCTAAGGCAAACACTACTGCCAAGAATTCCTTCTCAGTAGTAGTGTAGTTCAATTGAGCATCGTTTGAGAGTCCTGCTAGAGTAATAAATCACGTGCTGCTTGTTATCAATACGTTGTCCTAGGACAGCGCCTATGGTAAAATCGGAAGCATCGTACATGATTTCGAACGGCTTAGACCAATCCGGTGCAGATATGATTGGTGCAGAAATAAGCTCTCTCTTAAGCTTCTCCCAAGAATTCATACATTCAGCATCGAAAGTGAAGGACACGTCCTTAGCTAACATATTAGTCATGGGCCTAGCAATCTTACTAAAATCCTTGATAAATCTTCGGTAAAAACTGGCGTGTCCTAAGAAGGAACTAAAAACATACACCATTCTTTGCTTTCTAAACAAAAACACCGAAAAGCTTTTATCGCATTCCTCCTTGTGGAAATGACCCGTTAGACCAAAGCTACACGGTAATTCTAATCACTTTCATTTCACGATCAATTTTTAGCGTCGTTGCCGGGGAGGGAACGGTGTATTTATTTATTAACAAGTTTGGTGTCTTGTTTCAGGGACGGTAAGATTCAGATTTAGCACTCAAGATTGAAAGTAGGAAACAGAATTTCAAGAAATTACAGCGCAAGTTTGAAAATTTGTGGACTACTAAAAAACTTTTTTTTGCAGGACATATTGCTTGCAAAAATAAAGTTTTTTGTGTTATTTTTCTTGCGATATCTGATATTCACAATCCCTGTTTTAATCCAACAGTAATCTGAGTGATTGTTAATTTTTAAAAAACGTTTAGACTTGCATTTTAGGCATTTGTCTAATTACGTATATTTTACAATTACTGTTGAAGATAGCTGGAGACAAGGTACATTTACATAGCATATAGTTTAGGAAACATTCTTGGGTGATATTTGCTTTTAAATGTTACTTTTCTATATTTTGCACACTTTGCACAATCAATTTTAAGGGCCAACCCAAATCAAGATAAGGTGGCGAAGTCATTACCCTTCCTTAGCCCATAAACCACCTCAAAGCACGCACAACCTGAGCCTAAGTAAAATCTGATAGACGTCGGCCTTAGGGACATCTCAAACTCACTAGGAGATTATCCTAAGGGGGAAGGTGTTAGAATTTGTCTCCTGCCAAATCAGTGTCTAGGAAAGGGATTAAGGGGCGAAACCCCGAAGGCTGGTGGTTTGGCTTAATTAGGCCCGTCGCTTTGTGCGGATACCTCCCACCAATCTTGCCCTAACCTGGCTGATTGGCTTGTGGTCAAAGTATGCATTATACCTCCTGTGGACAATTAACTAGTTAGGAGTTGTCTAGGTTAAGGTTACCTTAGACTAGGCTTGGTTGTTTTCTCTTGTTGACTATTGGTAAACTTGTTTGTAATTGTGTTTGTGTATACAAGTGTGGTCAAGAGACCCTAATTCATCTAGGTTAACTAGAAACACATCACCATCCAAGTTTGAACCAAGACTAGATTCGGTTATGGCTCAACCGACATCTTTGCAGGATAGGTTCTATCCCATTAGAACCTCACTTCCATCCTGCATCCAACTTTCATCGGTTGGTGAACACAACTTTGAGCTTAAGCCATAATTCATCAACACACACCGTAAGTTCCATGTCTTAGAGTCTGAAGATGCTTATTTCTTCATAAGAGAATTTGAGGAAGTATACTTAATGATGAAAATCCCACACCTTGCAGATGATGCTATTAGATTGAGATTTGTCCCTTTCGCTCTTAAGGACTTAGCCAAAAAATTACTCTATAGCTTAGCGGCCTGCTCTATTACATCCTGAGATGGTTTCATCAAGGTCTTCTTGAAGAAATAATATCCAATTCATAAGACCACTCTCATTAGGAAAAACATCATGCAGTTCAAGAAAGAACCTAGTGAACTGTTTTGGAGGTACTTTAAACGCTTCAAAGACCTTCTTGTCCAATGTCCTCATCATGTAATAGAGAAATGACGACAATGGCAAATTCTTTATGACTCTTTAGACTACTCAACCAAGACCCTCTTAGAAAGCATGTGCCAAGGGGGACTCTTGCAGAAGGATGAGAAATGAAGGATGGGATTTATATGAGAATCTAGCTGAAAAGATCATCCAATGGGAACCAACTAGTGAAAGCTCTAGGAATTCAAACTCCATCTCTTCAAAAGGAGGTCTCCATCCAATTGAATCATCAATAACTAACGAGGCAAAGTTAGCTAATCTAACTAGAAGACTAGAAGTTTTAGAAACTAAGGAACCAAGTGCAGTCAGTCAGTCAACCCAAATCAAATTTCAACTCCGGGCTGTACTTATCGTCAAGCCATGAATCATGTGTTTGAGGACTGTCCTGTGTTTCAAGCTCAACAACACTTTTCAGAAGTGATGAATGCGGCCTTTTCAAGGCCGAACAATGATCCTTACGCACCAACGTACAATCCTGGCTGGAGAAATTACCCAAATTTCTCATGGAGCCAACACAACAGTGACCACCCACAGTCGAACCGCAAGCCATTTCCATCATTCCAATAATTCTTCCAATTATCAACCCCACTTTTCAAATTACCCTCACAATTCTCCCAACAATATTTCAAATTATCAACAAAACTTTCCCAACCAAGCTCCGCCATCTTCCTTCCAGAATCCTCAACTTGAAAAAAGAAAGACTGATTTTGAGAGAAATATGGAAAGATACATGAAGAACTAAGATTCTCTTATGCAAACAATACAGAGGCTAGAGGGTCAAATGAGCCAATTAGCCAATCCACAGAATGGGAGGTAAATGGTTACCTTGCCTAGTCAACCAATTATGAATCCTTGGAATTCTCAACAAGCTTATTTGGCGAGGATCAATCATTAAATCAATGTAATGCTGTTCATATATTGAGGTCGGGAAAGAAAGTTGATAATCAAGTATCAACACCACCCAATCCCAGTCAGCACAATCAAGCATCCACCTCATCTAGTCCCAATCCTTCCAAATTTGACGAATCTGAAACAGATAAGTCAACCAGTCAGGTGTAAAAGCCTATAGTACAATTTCTAATAGGCTAAAGAACAACAAAAAAGAATCCACACATGGATAAAATAATTGAGATCTTCAACTAAGTGAAGATAAATGTGCCACTCCTTGATGCCATCCTACAAGTCCCATCCTATGCAAAATTTCTTAAGGACATGTGCACAAAGAAGAGAAAGACTAATGATTGAGCCAAACCAGCACAAAAAATATAGAAATTTAGAACAGTGCTAGGTCCTCAATTCTACTGTGTAGCGTAGGGCTAACGGGTCGTGATCCACAGGGAGGGACAGCGATAGAAGTGTTATGTAAGTTTATCTCTTCTAATTTATCAAAACTAGTTAATATTTCTCTTCTCAATTTTATAAAAAAAAATAAAATTATTATGTTAAGTTAAAAAGGAGATGGTAGAAGAAGAGATTGTGGTGTTGCTGTTTTATATAAAAAAAGGAAAGACTAAAAAATAATTATAACTCTAGACTAATGAACTAAAAAAGAAAACAAAAAGATTACTTACCTCTACCATTGAATCATAAGAAACACTTGCCTCAGTATGAAGTAAAGCAAAGCAAATAGAAAGAGTAACTTGAACATGGTACTTGATCAGATTGAGTACGACAAAGAAAAGTGGGAAAACTCCATTGATATTACCTTCAATATAAGTCTCTTGAAAAAGAATTATAATAGTGTCACTCTACAATAATTCTTCTCTTTTTCTCATGTAACTCTCTCTAACCTAAAAGAAAATAAATAATAAAAATTACAATGAAGAAGAAAAGAAAAACCTAAACTAAAGCTCTCTCTGAGATGGTGTCCTTTCTGCCTTCGGGTATGAGGGTATTTATAGGAGAAAACTAGAGGGATAGAACGCGTATGAAGATAGGAAGAGCTATATGTTTCTGAATTTGAATTCTTTCCTTATCTCCAAACTTTATTTGATTTATCCAAAAATTTAATTCTGATCTGCAGCTTGTTGGCGTGTTGATTGCTGAATATCACTTACAAATGATAGAATTGGAACACGTGATCAACAGAAGAATTATAGCCATTTAAGTCTTCTTTCTGTAGCATCTTGAATCATCATATTTGAATTTTGGTAGCAAAAGTTATAATTAAAATACTAAACTGTATCCAGCCTAAATCCAAATTTAAATTGCTTCATCTCATCCGTTGATCTTCTCTCTATCCATTTATCCTCTTTGATTTTCAATTTGTCTTCTAGAATTGATAAGATATACATTTATCTTTAGCAAAACTGATAGGCTTTTTAAATAATCTATTTTTTCCTTAAAATTACATGATATTATCTTATCTGATTTATCTAGTTTTCAGATAAGATAGCTTCTAGAACCTTTGGATTTGAATCGATCCCCTTTCTTTTGAACTTTTGAATTTAATTGGATAAATTTCATGATTATCTTCTCTCTATCATACCATGCATGAATTAAGACATTAAGACAAGTGAGTTTGTAATAATTAATAAAGAATATATGTAGGAATGTAATAATGTTTATGCAATATGTGTGTCCTAACACACCCCCACACTTATCTTTTGCTCGTCCTTGAGCAAAACAAAACTAACCTAAGGTTTTTATTAGATCACTTTCACAGGTCAGGTGATTGCACTTAGCATGTGCAACAAGCCTTTAAACCTCCATGTTACCCTTAGAGGAGGAGTTGTAGTCTCCTGAGGGTTTTCAGTGAATTACACCCACAAAATCCATGAAGGAAAAAAAAATGAACTGTTAGTATATTTTTTTTGAAAACGCATTTTGAAAGGAACAAATATTTGAAGTATTAATGTAAAATTTTAAGTAATCTATAAGTCATAGGATTATCAAAACTTAGTCATTCCTAAACTTAGTCTTTATTCAAAACTTATTTTCAATTAAGGTAAGTATTAAAATTGTATTTCTCATCTAATCTATTATTTTATCTTAAGTTATATGCACCTTTGACCGTAAAAATTTGACTTAGGATTCTTTAACTCTAATTCTTATGCCTTATTATTTTTTCTTTTTTTCTTTTTGTCTATTTATGGCGGTAATATCCCTTAGCTCTATTAGGCTTTTCTAATTCGTCCATGTAACAAGCCTTAGTCGGTGATTCCCAAACCAGACGATTTTAGGGTACTGGGTGAGAACACACCCCAAGGCCTTAGAAATCGAGCAAATAAGGCAAAAAAACTAAGGATTTTTATTTATATGAACCACTTTTAGGCGTGAATACCTATGCTTTATGAGGCACAAATACCGAGCTTAATCAGAGGATTTTTTTTGATATATGTATATATATATTTTTTATAAGGCATAAGAATATTTGTTTTAGAACCCTAAGTGTGTAAGTGTATAAAGTATGCATATTTCATTAAGGTAAAAATCAAGACTAAATTATTTTTTCAAATTTCTTTCTAACCTCAAAATCAAACAAATAATTTTATTTTGACCAAGTATAAGAAATCCTAATTATGATCCTCTTATTCCTTAAAATTAACTTAATTTTTAGCAAAAATAAGTCAAAGTATTATTTTTCTTTTCAAAAAGTTTTAAAGAAGAACTTTTTTTTTTAAATTAGTGAAGTTAGCATGTTAGTAAACCCTCCCCCGTACCTAACTCATGCATTGTCCTCAATGTATGAATGAAATGCAATAATACATGAAAAAAGAGAAAGGGAAGGAAAATTGTCACCTCAAGGTGGTGGTTCCGGTGGTGGTCTTATTGGGCTAAGCATTTCTACCCAATCTAGATACTGTGAATTTTCATGAAACCCACCTTTTATGACCTCTTTCTTTCAAGATTTTTATATTCCCCAATATGAATAGGATCATGCAAGAACCTAGCATGAAAATTTTCCCGGTTATATGACCAATCTTCGGGTATCATCACGGAGTCATATTGATCTAAATCTTGGTCCAATAATGGAATGTGATTTTATAAAATGGATGATTTGGGCTCAACAATTAAGGGAATGGAAACCGATACTGACTCGGGAATAAAACTCAAATCAAGTTTAGGTTCAAGAGTCAAAGTTGGTTCATGGGTTTGGTCCAAATCATAGAATTTAAGTTCACATTCATTCCCAACAATGGAATATGACTATCCAAAATATGTGGTTCGTGTTCAAACTCTATAGGGATAGGAATTAGTGTTGGCTTCAGTTGGGTCCAAATCGGGTAAGAAAACCGGAGTCAGCATAGAATCAAAATTGGAACCGAATCACAACATTGAGAATTGGTATCACATTCATCTTCAAGTTCAATCTCATTGAAATGAAAACTTACAAATTTGTCAATGGGTTGATATTGGTCAAGTTTAAAGTTTTATGGTGAAATTGAATCTTGGTTAAAATCTCCAAGATACCATGATTCTTCGTCAATATGGCTAGGAGAATCAGGAGTGGTCAACAATGTGTTAGGCAGAGTTTTCTCATTCCTATCTTAATTATATTGATCAAATGACTCACTTTTGCTTCTAGCCTATTAAGAGATTTGAGACAATCCGTTTGGGACTGAATACAATCATTTTGTGACTGAATCATGAATTCCATATTCTTTTCTAAGTCAACAGGTTCTTCTTGTTGTGGTTGGACTTGGAAATTAGAATAAGGATCTTGGATTGGGAATTATTTGGGAGAACTGAGTCCGCTATGACTTGTACTTATCGTGTGGACTCAAGGAAGGGTTCAAAGGTCTTTTCTAAAGAAGATTTCTCTTTTATAGGTTGGTCTTGGTATGGATTATATGAAGTTGTTTGTTGGTAAGGTTGTTGATAGTAAGAGTCAGGGAAGTTGTATCCCCACTGACTCGGTAAAGAGTGGTGATGATTGTCCCATTCTTGTTCATAATATTGAGATTAGAGCATATATTGAATAGGATAAGACCAATCTGGCATACTTGGTTGGTTAGAGTTATGTATTGCTGGGTTGATAATATCCGAGTTCAAAGAGGTTGGGGTGAAATATGGATTTGAGTTATAATCAGAATAATTGTAATTATAATCCATTTTCACAAGAAAAAATAAAACAAACAAATAAACAAACAAGAAAACAAAAATCTAGCCTATGTTAGGGTAGAGCCTTGACCCACACGACTCCTAACTGTTGATTATCCACAGGAGGTATATTACAGAACATGACCATAAGTTAATCGACGAGGTAGGGGCAAGATTGGTGGGAGGTATCCATGCTAAGCAACGGGCCTAATTATGCCAAACCACCAGCCTTCGGGGTTTCACCCCTCAATCCCCAACCTTAGATATCGATTTGGCAAGAGTTAAATTCTAACAACTTTCCCCTTAGGTCAATCCCTATTTGAGTTCGAGATGTCCCTAGGTCTAACGTCTACTCAATTTTATGTTAGGATGCGTTAGTTAGTGAGGAGATGATTTTTGGGCTAAGGAAGGATAATACTTCCCCACCTTATCTTGTTTAAGGATATGCCCTTAGATCGTTTTCGTACTCGTGTGCAAGTATTTAGCAAAAATAACACTTAAGCAATATAACATACAAGTGTATTTCCTAAGTTATATGTAATGCAGACGTACCTTTTTCTCCATCACTCTTCAACAGTAATATAAAGAAATGAAATAGACAGATGCCCTAAGATGCAAGAGTCTAAGTGTTTTTTAGCATTTACAAATCAACAAGTTACTGTTGATTAGAAACATGTACAGAGTGAGTTAACAGATAAACTACTCTGAAAATCAAGCAATCTGTAAGAAATTATAGTTAGTAGTTCACCACAGTTGTGGGCTCTGATGCTCTGCCTTCTTAGACAGAGACACAGAGTAGCAATATGTCCACTGCAGCTCCAAGTTTTCTGTAATTAGCCTCTGTACATCAAAACAGAGAAGAAAAATAGATTAATTTGTTAAAGTAAATTAAAAAGAAAAGAAAACTTACCATCCCTCCCCAGCAACGGCGCCAAAATTTTGATTGAGCCAAACCTGCACAAAAAAATACAGAAATTTAGAATAGTACTAGGTCCTCAATTCTACCGTGTAGCCTAGAGCTAACGGGTGTGATCCACAGGGAGGGACAGCGATGGAAGCGTTATGTAAGTTTCTCTCTTTTAATTTATCGAAACTAGTTAATATTTCTCTTCTCAATTTTATAAAAAGAAAATAAATTATTATGTTAAGTTAAAAAGGAGACGGTAGAAGAAGAGATTGTGGTGTTGTTGTTTTATTTATATAAAAAAGGAAAGACTAAAAAAAATAATTATAACTCTAAATTAATGAACTAAAAAAGAAAATAAAAAGATTACTTACCTCTACCGTTGAATCATAAGAAAGACTTGCCTCGGTATGAAGTAAAGCAAAGCAAATAGAAAGAGTAATTTGAACATGGTGCTTGATCAGATTAAGTACGATGAAGAAAAGTAGGAAAACTCCATTGATGTCACATTTAATATAAGTCTCTTGAAAAAGAATTACAATAGTGTCACTCTACATCATGTAACTCTCTCTAACCTAAAAGAAAATAAAAAATAAAAATTACATTGAAGAAGAAAAGAAAAATCTAAACTAAAGCTCTCTCTCTGAGAAGGTGTCCTTTCTGCCTTTGAGGTATGAGGGTATTTATAGGAGAAAACCAGAGGGAGAACGCGTATGAAGATAGGAAGAGCTATATGTTTCTGAATTTGAATTCTTCTCTTATCTCCAACTTGATTTGATTTATTTAGAAATTCAATTCTGATCTGCAGCTTCTTGGCATGTTGATTGCTGAATATCACTTACCAAATGATAGAATTGGAATGAGTGATCAACAAAAGAATTGTAGCCCTTTAAGTCTTATTTCTGTAGCATCTTGAATCATCAGATTTGAGTTTTGGTAGCGAAAGTTATGATTAAAATGCTAAACTATATCCAGCCTGAATCCGAATTTAAATTGCTTCATCTCATCCGTTGATCTTCTCTCTATCCATTGATCCTCTTTGATTTTCAGTTTGTCTTCTAGAATTGATAAGATATACATTTTGAAATCACCTAGAGGGGGGGGGGGGTGAATAGGTGATAATGCTAATCAATGCACAAATTTAAAATGTTATGATGCAACGATCACCCGAAACAATACTAGAAGCCGAATACCCCGTGAAGGGCTCTGAACTCCTTCCTCGTGATTTCAATGGATAAGAGTTTGAGGTGCACAATGCAATCTTATTGTATGAGTATTGATCGACAATATAGTAATGAATATAAAGCAAGTAAATGACACAAATAAACTAATCGCAAACACAGAGATTTGTTTCGAGGTTCGAGCACCCAGCTCTACGTCCCCGCCTTCACCCAGAAGGATTTCTAACCACTATAACTTCCACAAAGGATTACAACCACAATGGAGTACCCAACTCCTCAATTACACTCCTCTAGTCCAGAGATAGTGGAGCCACAAATACAATGATACCTTGGTGATCAAAAGACCACAAACTCTCTTTTGAAAAACCTTTTCCCTTACAAAAACCCTAGAGAATAATGTGTAGGATTGAAGCTCAAATTTTGTAAGTGAAAAGTAAAATAAAGTTGAAGAGAGTTTTGAACCAAAAACTTCAATAAAAAGAGAGAATTTTGAGCACAAAAACTGAGAGCAAAAACTTCTTTTGAAAGACTTAAACTTGATTTCTTTTTGCAAAGGATTGTTGTCATCACCTCAACCCTAATCATCCCTATT
The DNA here is from genome assembly GCA_038442645.1 of Agave tequilana. Lineage (NCBI taxonomy): Eukaryota > Viridiplantae > Streptophyta > Magnoliopsida > Asparagales > Asparagaceae > Agave > Agave tequilana. The sequence goes on along the minus strand of JAVJIF010001577.1, from coordinate 119,759 downwards.
TATAGGATAAAGGTAGGGATCAAAAGGTAAACTGATATAATGAATAATTAGGAAGGATTAAACCCAAATCTAGCCCTAAAACTCGTTTGGAGAAGAAAATCACGTTTTAAAACGTGTTTAAAAAACTAGCCGTTTGGGCTGAAATCAAGCTCACGGTCGATCGGCCGGTCGACCGGTTTTTCAAAAAAATAACCGTTGCCAGCCCACGGTCGACCGTAACAAACAGAAACATGGGTGCTTTCAGTCGGCTGAAGCTCGGTCGACCGAAATGGGGTCCGGTCGACCGCCCGGTCGACTGGAAAACATGCACACATGCACGCAGCCAAACGGTCAGAATCACAGTCGACTGCCCGGTCGACCGTTCTGGCCTGAAACAGAGCCGGTCGACCGTCCGATCGACCGCAACAGATCAAAAACAGATCTTATGAAAATGGTTTAGAAAAACTTGATAATTTTCAAATTAAATTTTGATCAAGACTAGGTATACTATATAATATAGAGTTTGTAATTATTAAAATATGTTTAAAAAATATTTTGTATAGGAGAAATATTTTTAAGAAAAATCATGTGCAAAATCTTGTGTGTGGGGAATATTGAGCTTCAACACTATACACTATTCTTTAACACACTAAAATAATAAAAACTGAGAAAGGAAGTCTCTGAGCCGCGTTACACCAAGCTGGAGCCTTCTCTTCTATCAAAACGTCCTCTTGCGCCATTTGCCTTTTTAGCATCATAATCCTAGCAATAGCTTAGAAAAACCATCATGACTAGTACAAACCTGAAACTCATACTAAACAACTTATTAGTACCAAATAGCTTCTATGTGTTTTGTAATCATAAAAACTTAAACAAATAGAGAGCGTAATCTTTTGGGCCAACAATCTCCCCCTTTTTGATGATGACAAAACATATAGGCTATAACACAAGATATAAAAGGGAGGTAAAAACTCCCCTCAAATAATGCTATATTAAACAAATATAAAACAATTTATTATGAGAAAAATTTGAATTTTTGAAACAACCATAAAACACACCATAAAACACCAAACCATCAATACCATCAATAAAACACATATTCATCAATACCATCAATAAAACACATATTTTTCTCCCATTTTTGTCATACATCAAAAAGGGATATATTAGCAAGAAAACTTTCTTATTCAACAACACAAACATTAAGTTCACCACATATAAAAGAAAATCTATTATAGTCAAGTGATTTAGCGAAAATATCGGCAAGTTGAAAATCGGAAGAAACATAATCAATATCAATATCACCTTTCTCAAAATGATCTCTAAGGAAGTGATACCGAATCTCAATGTGCTTGGTCTTACTATGTTGATTTGCATTCTTAGTCATATGAATAGTACTAGTATTATCACAAAATATTTTTATATGATCATAATGCAAATCATAATCAAGGAGAGTATGTTTCATCCAAAGGACTTGTGCACAACAAGCCCCCGCCGCAACATACTCCGCCTCGGCGGTTGAGAGGGCTACCGAATTTTGTTTCTTGGAAGACCATGAAACAAGACAATTACTAAGAAATTGACATGTTCCACTAGTACTCTTCCTATCCACTCTACAACCCGCATAGTCGGCATCCGAAAAACACGTCATTGAGAAATCTCCGATTTTCGGATACCATAGACCCATTCCAATAGTGCCCTTAATATAACGAATGATGTGATTTACCGCAATTAAATGAGATTCTTTGGGACACGATTGGAATCTAGCACAAAGACACACACTAAATATAATATCCGGCCTACTAGCCGTCAAATACAACAAACTTTCAATCATGCTTCTATATAATTTTATATCAACACACTTACCTTGGTCATCCTTATCAAGCTTGGTGGTGGTGGCCATGGGAGTGTTGCAAATTTTTGAGTCTTCAAGCCTAAATTTCTTGATGAGTTCCTTGGAGTACTTGGCTTGACATATGAATATCCCATCGCGCATTTGCTTGGTTTAGAGTCCAAGAAAATAGTTCAATTCACCCATTAATGACATCTCAAATTCACGTTGCATGCATTGTTCAAACTCCTTGCAAAGTAACCATTAATAGAACCAAAAATTATATCATCAACATATATTTGAACTATAAGAATTTCACTATCAACATGTTTAGTAAATAATGTGGTGTCTACTTTGTCTTTAACAAAATCATTTGAAAGAAGAAAACTAGAAAGCCTTTCATACCAAGCTCTTGGAGCTTGTTTTATTATCAAGTTTGAAAACAAAATTTGGATGTTCATGATCCACAAAACTGGGAGGTTCTTCAACATAAACTTCCTCATCAATGAAACCATTTAAAAATACACTTTTTACATCCATTTGAAAAAAGTTTAAAATTTTTAAAAGATGCATAAGCTAGTGTGATCCGTATGGCTTCAAGCCGTGCTACGGGTGCAAAGGTCTCCTCAAAGTCGATTCCTTCAACTTGAGTGTAACCTTGGGCCACTAACCTAGCCTTATTCCTAATAACATTTCCTGACTAATCCAACTTGTTCCTAAAAATTTACTTAGTACCAATTATTGGTCTATCGTGGGGTCTAGAAACAAGGTGTCAAACTATATTGCGCTCAAATTGATTGAGCTCTTCTTGCATAGCTAGCAACCAATATGAGTCACCCTCGGCTTCGAGGATGTTTTTGGTTCAAAATGGGATATGAATGCAAAATTACCACACAAATCATGGAGTTTGGAGCGAGTAGTTACCCCTTTTGATACATCACCTATGATGAGATCTTTGGATGATTTGAGGCGTATCTCCAATCTTTAGGAAGTGGTTGTGATTGTTCCACTTCATCCTTTTGAACTTCACCAATGGGTTCTTGCTTGTCTTCTTGAATGTGTGAGTCCTTCAAGGATATTTTCTCCATGTCCTCACCTAATGAGTCAATCTCTATAACATTCTCAACAATAGCATTAGATTCTTGAAATTTAACATGCATAGATTCTTCAGTAGTATGAGATGATTTACTGAATACTCTATATGCTTTGCTAGTACTAGAATATCCAATAAAGATTGCTTCATAAGCCTTAGCATCAAATTTACCCAAATTATCTTTAGTATTCAAAACAAAACACTTGCATCCAAAAACTTTAAAGTATGATACATTTGGTTTTCTTAAATGATAAATTTCAAAAGAGGTTTTGAAAGTATTTTTACACAAATAAATACGATTTGATATGTAGCATGCGGTGTTTACGGCCTCGGCCCATAAGTATTGAGGGAGCCCATATTCACTTATCATAGTCCTAGCCATTTCTTGAAGAGTTCTATTCTTCCTTTCAACTACTCCATTTTGTTGTGGAGTTCTAGGACATGACATTTCATGCTTAATTCCTTTTTCATCACAATAAGTCGTGAAGAGTTGGTTAACAAACTCACCACCTCTATCACTTCTTATTAGTAAAATCGAAAATCCTTTTTCTTTTTCAACCCTCTTTCGAAAAATCTTAAAGTGCGAAAAAGTTTGATCTTTATGCTCCAAAAAGAAAACCCAAGTGAAACGAGAAAAATCATCAACTAAAATAAAAACATATCTATTTCATTTAAGCTTTTAGTTTTAGTTGGTCCAAAAAGATCCATGTGAATCAATTCTAATGGCCTAGTTGACATGATATCCTTGATTGGTTTGAAAGAAGGCTTGGTTTGTTTCCCAAGTTGGCACGCACCACAAATGCGGTCTTTTTCAAACTTCAAATAAGGAATACCCTTCATCAATTCCTTAGAATTAATTCTAGCAAGGTGATCAAAAGATGTATGTCCTAATCTTCTATGCCATAACCATGAAATTTCATCAAAAGCATTCAAACATTTAGTAGAACAAACCAAATTAAGCATGTCAATATTATAGACATTATTTTCACGAAATCCGGTAAGAATACAGTCATTGGTTTTACACTCAAAATTTTGCAAGAAGATTCATCAAACACAACTTTTAGACCACGATCACATAGTTGACTTATACTAAGTAAGTTATGTTTAAGCCCATCAACAAGAACAACATTTTCTATTAAAGGAGATGCACCAATCTTAATGTTACCTATACCGATGATGATGCCCTTGGAGTCATCTCCGAAGGTGACGGTGCCACCTTCAACGTACCTTGATAGGGTTATAAAATTATTAATGTCCCATGTCATATGCCTTGAACAACAACTATCAAGGTACCACCGCTCATTACGTCTTGGAGCCTTGGTGTGTACCTACATCAAATAATTTAAGACTTGATTTTGGTACCCATATTTTTTTGGGTCCTAAAGAGTTAGTGTTTCGAACACACACAAGATTATTTATCCTATTTATATGATCATAGCAAAATTTAGCTAAATGGCCATTCCGGCCACAATAAGTGCATCTATAAATTCTTCCATATTTAAATGCATAATGAGCATGTGGCTTACGAACATGTGAATTGTGAGCATGAGTAGTTTTAACATGAGTGACATGTGATGTGTTGGCATGATGAGCATGAGAATTTTTAGCATGAGTTATTTTATCATTTTTAGCATGTGGAGTGTGCATATGCTTCTTTGAAAACATTTCTTCTAATTTAGTAGTGTTAAAAGCACATTCTTTTAAAACATTTCCAAAATCATTGGTTTTAGTTTTAATAAGGATAATTCATTTTCATCAATTTTTGAATATTTAGCTTTACAAGCAATTCTATAGGCATCAAAATCTCTTTGCGTTGAAAAAAGATTAGAAGATAGTTCATCCTTTCTTTTGAAGAATTTGCAAGTTGATTTTTAAGCATCTCAATTTCCTTTTTCAATATTGAACACTCTACCTTTTTATCATCAAAACTTTCAAAAAGTTCAACAAAAGTATGTACTAACATTTCTTTACTTATTTCACTTTCATCATCAAGTGGTTAAGTAGTTACCTTGGGTGTGTTTGTCATGAAACACACATTTGCCGTATCGACTTCATCTTCGGATTCACTTTCCGAATCCCAAGTGGCTTTGTACACCTTCTTTTCAACCGGCCTCTTTTGCTTCAAGGAGGAAGACATCTTTTTCTTGAAATCTGGACAATCGATCATGATGTGTCCAGGTTTCCGACAGTTGTAGCATATGATCCTTTTCTCCTCCTTCCCTTCCATCGCCTTCTATAGTTGAGCTTATTTTGCGATACATTCTCTTTACATTTCTCACAAGGAGAGATAGCTCTTCATCATCTTCTTCATCTTCTTCATCATCGTAGTTGGAGGAGGTAGACTTGAAAGCTATTGACTTTTTCTTTGAGGTACCGTATCTTCTCTAGCCTTCTTCATCTCATGAGTCTTAAGGTTTCCAATAATACTTATGTGTTCCATCTCGTCTTTGTCATTCAACTCCTTTAAGGTGGTAGCTTTGATTTCCTATGACAAAGGAAGAGCCCGAATCACCTTGCACACATTTTGGTCGTTGCTTATTTCATCACCTAGAGAAGAAAGAGCATTGGTAATCTTAGTAAACTTGGTAATCATATCATCAATAGATTCATCTTCTAGAATTTTAAAACTTTTATATTGGGAACGCAAGAGATCTATTTTAGCTCTCTTGTCTTGTGATGTTCCCTCATGAGTGACCAATAAGTGTTGCCAAATCTTATAGGCGGATTTGCAATGGATGACCCGTGTTAAATCATCCTCATTCAAAGCTAAAAGTAGGGCATTTGAGCCTTTGAATTAGCATCAAATTCCTTGAAGTTGAGTTCAGACCAAGTGTCCTCCTCACTTTCGGGTCTACTATAAGGCTTGGTCAAGGACTGAGCAACTAGACTACCTAAAAATTGTAGAAAAATAGTCATCCTAACTTTCCATATGGGAAAGTTGAGTCCATCAAATTTGGGAGGGGTCTTAATGTTATCGGCCATCTTTACTAGTGAATGGATGAAAATATGCAAATAGTGATTAGCAAATTTTAGGATCTCTCTAAGGTTGTGAAGCCAAAAACTAGAGTCCTAGCTCTGATACTAATTGAAATCACCTAGAGGGGGGTAAATAGGTGATAATGCTAATCAATGCACAAATTTAAAATGTTATGATGCAACGATCACCCGAAACAAGACTAGAAGCCGAATACCCCGTGAAGGGCTCTGAACTCCTTCCTCGTGATTTCTCTAGATAAGAGTTTGAGGTACACAATGCAATCTTATTGTATGAGTATTGATCGACAATATAGCAATGAATATAAAGCAAGTAAATGACATAAATAAACCAATCGTAAACACAGAGATTTGTTTCGAGGTTCGAACACCCAGCTCTACGTCCCCGCCTTCACCCAGAAGGATTTCTAACCACTATAACTTCCACAAAGAATAACAACCACAATGGAGTACCCAACTCCTCAATTACACTCCTCTAGTCCAGAGGTAGTGGAGCCACAAATACAATGATATCTTGGTGATCAAAAGACCACAAACTCTCTTTTGAAAAACCTTTTCCCTTACAAAAACCCTAGAGAATAATGTGTAGGATTGAAGCTCAAGTTTTATAAGTGAAAAAGAAAATAAAGTTGAAGAGAGTTTTGAACCAAAAACTTCAGTAAAAACAGAGAATTTTGAGCACAAAAACTGAGAGCAAAAACTTCTTTTGAAAGACTTAAATTTGATTTCTTTTTACAAAGGATTGTTGTCATCACCTCAACCCTAATCATCCCTATTTATAGGATAAAGGTAGGGATCAAAGGTAAACTGATATATTGAATAATTATGAAGGATTAGACCCAAATCCAGCCCTAAAACTCGTTTGGAGAAGAAAACCATGTTTTAAAACGTGTTTAAAAAACTAGCCGTTTGGGCTGAAATTAAGCTCACGGTCGACCGGCTGGTCGACTGGTTTTTCAAAAAAATAACCGTTGCCAGCCCATGGTCGATCGTAACAAACAGAAACATGGGTGCTTTCAGTCGGCCGAAGCTCGATCGACCGAAATGGGGTCCGGTCGACCGCCCGGTCGACCGGGAAACGTGCACACATGCACGCAGCCAAACGGTAAGAATCGCGATCGACCGCCCGGTCGACGTTCTGACCTGAAACAGAGCCGGTCGACCATCCGGTCGACCGCAACAGGTCAAAAACAGATCTTATGAAAATGGTTTAGAAAAATATGATAATTTTCAAATTAAATTTTGATCAAGACTAGGTATACTATATAAAATAGAGTTTGTAAGTATTAAAATATGTTTAAAAAATATTTTGTATAGGAGAAATATTTTTTAGAAAAATCATGTGCAAAATCTTGTGTGTGGGGAATATTGAGCTTCAACACTATACACTATGTAAATTCACCTAGAGGGGGGTGAATAGGTGATGGCTAATCTAATGGTCACTTAATGGCGAATAATGCGGAAGCTAAAACAATTATGACCTAATAAAATCTTTTACACTAAACACTATGTATAACACAAGAGTGTTGCCGAATTCCCCGTGAAGGGCTCTGGACAAACTCCTCTAGATTCCCCTTGAATGGGTTGAGGTGCCGCGTTGGCTCTCTTGTTGAGTACAAGTGTTAGCAACAATCCCACGCAAGTATATAACAATATGAGCACAATATATCAAGCATGTAAATGTAAAGACAATAATTGAATGCAAGATATAAAGGGGATAGAGAGAGAGAGTGAGCAATCGCAAACACAAAGGGTTTGTTTCGAGGTTCGAGCACACTTGCTCTACATCCCCGCCTTCGACACACGAAGGATTTCCACTATGCAAGATCCCAATGGATCTCTCCTCGGTGCCCAACACCTTCAAGCCCTCGGACTCCCTAGTCCCGTACACAACACAAGCCCACCGGCTCGTCGAGGCCGCACCTCAATCACCAAGAGTTCACACACGAACTCTAAACCACCAAGTCCTCACTAGGACCCGAAACAATGCGAACACAACCGTCCGCCTCCTCAAAGGAACAAAGTAGAACTTTGGTGATCACAACTCTTGATCACCTAAAATCCTCTCACAAGAACACTCCTATAGGATGAATAGATCAATGGATGCTCAAGTGTTTGTGTGAGAAAACAAGGAAAGAATCTTTGGTGAAAACTCAAGAAAATCTCTTTTAACACACTCTAAATAAAAACTCCCTTTAGATTGGAAGTATTAGCTCTCTATTTTGTGGAGAAAAACTCTTCTCAAAGAATGGGAAAAACTGGCTCTAAAAGTCTCCAAAATCTTAGCTCAAAACAATGACAAGAACCCCCAATTTATAGGCCAGAAAAATATAGCCGTTGGCGTCTGTCAGAGCTGCCGGTCGACCGGGCCGGTCGACCGCCAACGGTCAAAAATCCGACCATTGGAGCCTCCGGTCGACAGCCCGGGTCGACCGGGCAACTGGAGGAGAGAGTGAACTCTCTGTCGGTCGACCGGTACGGTCGGCCGAACTTTCCAGAGAGCAGAGCTCTCTGGAGCGGTCGACCGAGCCGGTCGGCCGTCCTCCAGTGCACAAAGGCGTGCACGTTTGTGCACGTCGGTCGACCGAGCCGGTCGACCGACTCCAGGATTAGTCGACTTATAAGGACTACTAGTCGACTTATCCGAAGCCTGAAACAGTTTTCTAGGATTAAAAAGTTTGTCTTTTTGGCTCATATAAAATCCCATAAAATACTTAAAAATCTACAAAAATAGTTTTACCAATATATTTTGATATACAAACATGCTTGCACAAAATCAAGGCATGTTATAAAATATTGGACTATTTTTGTAACTTGGAAATATTTGGCTCATGATAAAAACTGTTTTTCCAAAACAATATTTTTCCAAAATATGTTTTTCCAAATCTTCATCAAATACAAAAACAAGATATACTTTTAAAGCATAGTGTGTATGGATATGATCCTTACACAATCAAGATGAAATATCTATGTTTTTGACATTAAGATCTAAATAAGATTTTGGTTGAAACATATAACTTTGAATACCAAAAACCAAAACTATGTTTTTCCAAAAAGAAAGTCTTTTCTAAATCTGAAAATTCTTTTATGAAAAGACAAGTAAATTCAAGAGTGTGTGTGTGATATATACTTGAGCAATCCACCAACTATTCTATCCTTTACATTTTATCTAAAACATAAAAACCTTATACCTAGACGCAAGTCTTGATCTTGAAGCCTTCCCTTGAAGTCTTCTCATCTTCTTGACTTGGTCCAAGCTTGATCCAAAAACTCCTTGGATCACACCATGCTAGCTCCAAATCTTGACATATTATCCTTTGTTGAGCTATGCACTACTAAGATCTTGATAATGAATCTGTCACTAATTAAACACAAGATCATTAGTAAACATAACTTCATGAGTTGATCATCATCAAAACTAGGGTGATAGGCCTTTGGGCCAACAATCTCCCCCTTTTTGATGATGACAAAACTCATGAAGTTATATATGCATGGATTAAAGTAAAGCTTCAAAGAAGCTCCCCCTTAACTCATGCATAGACATAAATAATAATATATGACAATGAAGCTCATAAATATGTATGCAAGTATGGAGATAAAACATGCAACAAGCATAAATCAAAATCTTTTTCTCCTATTTGCAATACAAAACATATATGCATAACTAACAAGGAAGACAAATACTTCTCCCCCTTAAGCAATGAAAACATGCATATAAACTCAAATAAATACTTCTCCCCCTTTTTGTCAATCATCAACAAAGGGGTAAAAACACAATCAACAAATTTTACTCCCCTTTTTGTCAAAAGCAAAGAGATCAAGAAGGGGTAATACAAATCAATCAAAAAAGATTTATATGCGATATACATTCATGAAGAGGAAGACGCTAAGTTAGCTTCCCTACACATATGCATTACATGAAGAAGGGATGACAAGCCCTAACTCACATAACACATATTATGTAATGCATAAGAGGAGATGTGAAGCTCCCCCTATATACGTATATCATATAAAGAAGAGTTGTCAAGCTCCTCAATTTATAATATACTCAACATGAATCCATATGTAAGAGAGATGTTAAGCTCTCCTTGCATATAGGAATTTCAAATCAAAGATTTTGAATATTTCATTATCAAAACAAAATTTTGAACTTTCTTAATAAAACACATTTTGAGATATCAAGTAAACATATTTTTTATTTTGATATCAATTTTGAAAACATATTGCATAAGCTTTAAGAATTACAATTGAAAATTGAATTAAATTTAGCATATACATTGTGTTTTAAGAATAATTGATTCACTCTCTTAAAACACAAATAGATCACATGTATGAAAAGATAATACCAATAGAAATTGATATAATTTAAATTTGAAAGCATTCATACATACAATCAAAATACGAGTATATAAAAATCATATTGATACCATTGAAAATATCCAATGATACCATTGAAGAGTAAGCTTATCATATACTCTACCATATGAAGAATTTGTACTAGTTAATATGAAAATATTTTAAAACTAGTACGGAATCCTTCAAGCAAGGAATAAAGCAAAAATGTCAATTAATTTCAATATTTCTTTAAATCATCACACATTTTATTTTTTTTATATATTTAAAAACAAAATTTATATTTCAAGATATATGTATGTTTTGACAACACAATAAGTATACATACATATCTCTTAAACACAATTGAGTCCATATAAATAGATTTGCATTAAAGGCAAATGACTCAAGAGGTATACATGTATATCTTAAAGTTTGGCAAAATACACATATACATGAAATGAAAACACATGGTCATAAATCAAATTCAAAAAGTGAGAATACAAGTTTAAAAATGTATGTATCATCAAAACCAAGCAATACAAGAACATTTCATGGGCTCAAATGAGCATTCAAGTACAAATATAAATAGATTTATTTGTGGTCCACGATATGTACAAGTATAAATCCTAGTGTTGACAAAAACAACATTTAAACTAATATTCAATATCATAAAGCATCAAATCTTTAGAAAAATAGGATCATGTGGAAATCTTATAAATTACTAGAAGAATAGATAACTAGTTTAAATTGATTTTGAATAACTAGTTAAAGATCCTTCAAATCAAATCATATGATTTTCATAAAACATAACTTGATACACAAACATTTAAGCACTCATGGTCTATAAGGCTCAAAAATGATTTTAACAAAAGTGTGAGTGTTAAACGATCATGTAAATAGCATTTTTATGAAAATAGTCATTGAAGCTCAAAAAGATCATTAGTCACATTTTTAACAAAAACACGAAAAATCATTTTTCATCAAAACACTAATCTTCATGGTATATGTATGATTAATCAAATCCTAACAATACACATACATATCCCAATATAAAAGAGTCTACAAATAGTGTATGCATGAAAGCAAGAGACTCACGGGTATACATGTATATTATTAGATTTGAATTAAAAATACATATACATGAAGTAAAGTATAAAAATAGGTAAAACATGTATAAAAGAGAATCATCAAAACTAGTCTATACATATGCATATAATGGATACAAATGAGCATGAAGTTCAATCATATATGAATCAATTGTAATTCACTATTTGTATATGTATAAATGCAAGTTTGACACATTCTACATCTAAGCATGTAAATACCACATGAAGCACACAAAAGCATAAAACATGAACATGTTATGAATATGATAAATGAACTAGCATGTACATAAAAAATAAGAGTTTAGAGATTGTTACCAACTCCAAAGCTCCAAGCATGGTGGTTGTCCCACCAAAGCTCCTTGATAGAGATGCATCCCAAAAGTATGTCCATCATGTCCAAGTGCATCCACTACCAAGGCACCAATTCTCTCACGTTTTGTGAGAGCCCTCACCTACATCAAAAGCAAATGGTGGGGGTTTTGGTACCCATATTTTCTTGGGTCCTTTGGGGTTAGTCTTGTTGTAAGGAACCCAAACATTTTTATAATTAGCAAAATTTAGAGAATTAATATTATCATAACAAAACTTTGCTAAATGGCCTTTGCGGCCACAATGTGTACAAATGTACCTTAGTATGCTTATGAGTGTGGGTGTTAGCATGGTGTGCATCATAAGCATGATGTGGATGTGCATGAACATGTGGAGTTTGTTTCTTAGAAAACATGGACTCCAATCTAGTATGATTGAATGCACAAAAGTTCAAGGTTGAACTCAAATTATTAATCTTATTTTTCAAAACATTAATCTCACTAGAGGTGGCATGTAAAGCATGGTGAGATATATGATCATTTTTCTTTTTCTTTTTCGAAACAAATTCTTTTTCTTTTTCACAAATCTTTCTTTTTAAAGAATTATTTTCTTGAAAAACGACTTCCTTTTGTTTTTCCACCAAAATAATTTTATCTTTCAAAATAGGATTCCCTTCACATAAATCATTTAATTTAGACATGAGGGAAACATTTTCATTTTTCAAATCATCCTTTTCTTTTTCTAAACATGCAATTTTAGTTTTAAAAGAATCGTTCTCTTTTAGCATGCAATCAAAATCCTTTTTAATTTTCTTATTATCTTTTTCTAAGCATGCAATGTTATCTCTAAAAGAATCATGTTCATTATGCATGCAAGCAATATTCTTTTTCAAATTTTTATTTTCTTTCTTAATCATGTCATATTTTTCAAGAATTGTTTGGCAAAATGAAGTGAGCTCATCATATGACATGTCCTCATCATCGGATTCGGAGTTTACCTCAAGGGGGTTATCCCCTTGGACCATATAGCATACGTTGGAGATGTCGCTTCCAACGTCCGAATCGCTCCCCGCATAGTATAGATCCTTTTCGCCAAGGGAGGTGAGGGTGTTCCATACTATAAAAGCCGAATCGATATTAGCAACTCTAGATAAATAAATATCATCTAGGGTAGACTTTAAAGCATTAAGGGCTTTTGAGTTAGCCTCAAAATTCTTACCATTTGAACAATATGAATCATTATATATGGCAAGATAAACATGAATGCCTAAGGCCTTGAGGTACAAAGACATCTTAACCTTCCAAATTTGGATGTTAAGAATGTCAAAGGTGGGTGGTGACATGAAGTCCATGGTGTGTGTACAAATATTGTGATTAGCCTAAAATGAGGATCTTTAACTCCAGGTTGTTAGACCCAAATCAGAGTACCAAGCTCTGATACCAATTGTAAATTCACCTAGAGGGGGGGGGGTGAATAGGTGATGGCTAATCTAATGGTCACTTAATGGCAAATAATTCGAAAGCTAAAACAATTATGACCTCATTAAATCTTTTACACTAAACACTATGTATAACACAAGAGTGTTGCCGAATTCCCCGTGAAGGGCTCTGGACAAACTCCTCTAGATTTCCCTTGAATGGGTTGAGGTGCCGCGTTGGCTCTCTTAGTTGAGTACAAGTGTTAGCAACAATCCCACGCAAGTATATAACAATATGAGCACAATATATCAAGCATGTAAATGTAAAGACAATAATTGAATGCAAGATATAAAGGGGATAGAGAGAGAGAGAGAGAGAGAGAGAGAGAGTGAGTGAGCAATCGCAAACACAAAGGGTTTGTTTCGAGGTTCGAGCACACTTGCTCTACATCCCCGCCTTCGACACACGAAGGATTTCCACTATGCAAGATCCCAATGGATCTCTCCTCGGTGCCGCAACACCTACAAGCCCTCGGACTCCCTAGTCCGGTACACAACACAAGCCCAACGGCTCGTCGAGGCCGCACCTCAATCACCAAGAGTTCACACACGAACTCTAAACCACCAAGTCCTCACTAGGACCCGAAACAATGCGAACACAACCGTCCGCCTCCTCAAAGGAACAAAGTAGAACTTTGGTGATCACAACTCTTGATCACCTAAAATCCTCTCACAAGAACACTCCTATAGGATGAATAGATCAATGGATGCTCAAGTGTTTGTGTGAGAAAAACAAGAAAGAATCTTTGGTGAAAACTCAAGAAAATCTCTTTTAACACACTCTAAATAAAACTCCCTTTAGATTGAAAGTATTAGCTCTCATTTTGTGGAGAAAAACTCTTCTCAAAGAATGGGAAAAACTGGCTCTAAAAGTCTCCAAAATCTTAGCTCAAAACAATGACAAGAACCCCCAATTTATAGGCCAGAAAAATATAGCCGTTGGGGTCTGTCAGAGCTGCCGGTCGACCGGGCCGGTCGACCGCCAACGGTCAAAAATCCGACCGTTGGAGCCTCCGGTCGACAGCCCGGGTCGACCGGGCAACTGGAGGAAAGAGTGAACTCTCTGTCGGTCGACCGGTACGGTCGGCCGAACTTTCCAGAGAGCAGAGCTCTCTGGAGCGGTCGACCGAGCCGGTAGGCCGTCCTCCAGTGCACAAAGGCGTGCACGTTTGTGCACGTCGGTCGACCGAGCCGGTCGACCGACTCCAGGATTAGTCGACTTATAAGGACTACTAGTCGACTTATCCGAAGCCTGAAACAATTTTCTGGGATTAAAAAGTTTGTCTTTTTGGCTCATATAAAATCCCATAAAATACTTAAAAATCTACAAAAATAGTTTTACCAATATATTTTGATATACAAACATGCTTGCACAAAATCAAGACATGTTATAAAAGATTGGACTATTTTTGTAACTTGGAAATATTTGGCTCATGATATAAACTATTTTTCCAAAACAATATTTTTCCAAAACATGTTTTTCCAAATCTTCATCAAATACAAAAATAAGATATACTTTTAAAGCATAGTGTGTATGGATATGATCCATTACACAATCAAGATGAAATATCTATGTTTTTGACATTAAGCTCTAAATAAAATTTTGGTTGAAACATATAACTTTGAATACCAAAAATCAAAACTATGTTTTTCCAAAAAGAAAGTCTTTTCTAAATCTGAAAATTCTTTTATGAAAAGACAAGTAAATTCAAGAGTGTGTGTGTGATATATACTTGAGCAATCCACCAACTATTCTATCCTTTACATTTTATCTAAAACATAAAAATTTTATATCTAGACACAAGTCTTGATCTTGAAGCCTTCCCTTGAAGTCTTCTCATCTTCTTGACTTGGTCCAAGCTTGATCCAAAAACTCCTTGGATCACACCGTGCTAGCTCCAAATCTTGACATATTATCCTTTGTTGAGCTATGCACCTACTAAGATATTGATAATGAATCTGTCACTAATTAAACACAAGATCATTAGTAAACATAACTTCATGAGTTGATCATCATCAAAACTAGGGTGATAGGCCTTTGGGCCAACACACTATTCTTTAACACACTAAAATAATAAAAACTGAGAAAGGAAGTCTATGAGCCGCGTTACACCAAGCTGGAGCCTTCTCTTCTATCAAAACGTCCTCTTGCGCCATTTGCCTTTTTAGCATCATAATCCTAGCAATAGCTTAGAAAGACCATCATGATAAGTACAAACCTAAAACTCATACTAAACAACTTATTAGTACCAAATAGCTTCTATGTGTTTTGTAATCATCAAAACTTAAACAAATAGAGAGTGTAACCTTTTGGGCCAACACATTTATCTTCGGCAAAACTGATAGGGTTTTTAAAAAATTCATTTTTTCATTGAAATTAGATGATATTATCTTATGTGATTTATCTAGTTTTCACATAAGATAACTTATAGAGAGAGCCTTAGGATTTATCGATCCCCTTTCTTTTGAACTTTTGAAATTAATTGAATAAATTTCATGATTATCTTCTCCCGATCATACCCTGCATGAATTAAGATATTAAGACAAGTGAGTTTGTAATAATTTATTACAGTATATATGTAGGAATGTAATAATGTTTATGCAACATATGTGTCCAAACAACTAATATACTCAAGAAAGTCTTCTTAGCCACTAACATTAGTGAGCTACTGTCGGGTTCGATTCCTGTCAAGTACAAGAATCTGGGTTGTCCCACCATTGCCTACACTATAGGACAAGCCGAGATTAGTCACACACTTCTTTTACTTGGGAGTAAGTATCAACCTTCTTCCATTCTCACTTTATCAACAACTCGGGTTGGGCGATCTTAGTCCAACTCGCGTCACAATCCAACTGGCTGACCGTTCTATGAAAGTTTCAAATGGGGAAATTAATGATGTCCTTATCCAGGTCGGGGAGTTTATCTACCCAGTTGATTTCATAGTTCTTGAGACACAACCTGTGTCCAATCCTAGGGCTCAAACTCCTGTTATCCTAGGGCGCCCATTCCTTACTACTGCCAATGCTATTGTTAATTGTAGGAATGGGTCTATGAGATTAACCTTTGGGATATGACTAGAGAAGTCAATGTCTTCAACCTAGAAAGATAACCTCGTAAGATAAGAAACCAAACATTTGAGGTAAACCTTGTTGAAAATAATTGTGATGAAGAAAGTGAAGGTATAGAAGATGTGT
This sequence comes from Agave tequilana, assembly GCA_038442645.1. Taxonomy (NCBI): domain Eukaryota; kingdom Viridiplantae; phylum Streptophyta; class Magnoliopsida; order Asparagales; family Asparagaceae; genus Agave; species Agave tequilana. Next base: position 103,440 of record JAVJIF010001577.1, on the reverse strand, counting down.
CTCTATTTCTTAATGAATTATTTAAGAATGAATGCGATTATCTTAATGAGAAGGCATGAGTACCCTTTAAAAAAGGTAATTTTGAGTTGAAATATCTTCACTTTCGATGAGCTAACCAATAATATATCGCATGAGAATATAATTCAAGAATCACCGATTGACATACTCTTTGAAAACCTCTTCGAAGAAGAACTCATGTGTTTGGATGAACCAACTAGTGATTTTTAGGTCAATTACACACCTTTAGGGGAAAGTGTTGACCTAAGTTTTGAGAAGATGTATGAAACTGAGTTAGAATTCCTATGCATTCATTGTGAGAAAGTTTCAACTGAGAAGTGTGATGGTGATTTATTTTTGAATAATGAATGTAAAAATATAAGGAAGAAAAACCTAAAGAAGGTGAGACTGAGGAGGAAGAGAGTTAAAATGACAAAAAGATTGGCCTCCCCACTATGCCCTATAAAGAGGACCCATTGGAATGATGGGAAGAGAGCTAGAGGGATGAGACAGAAAAAGATCTAGGTGTGGGAGAAACTTGATGTTGTACATATTTTTGTATAATATATGCACCTCTTTTACATTCCATTTCATGAATCTATATATTTCTTTCATACATTGAGGATAATGCATGAGATAAGTGTGGGGGAGGGCTCTAACATGACTAATATAACTATAAAAAAAAAGAAAACAAAGGAAAATATATATATATATAAACTTTTTGAAAGGTAAGAACAATATTTTGATATATTTTTTGTAAGAAATTAAGTCAATTTTAAGAAAAAGGAAAATCATAATTATGATTTTTTATACTTGGTCAAAATAAGATAACTTGTTTGATTTTCAGCATTAGGAAGAAAATTGATGAAAGTAATTTAGTCTTGATCTTTACCTCGAAGAAATATGCACACTTTATACACTTACACACTTAGGGTTCAAAGACAAAAATTCTTATGCCTTATAAAAAAGAAAAAATATATATGTAAATCTAATTATTAATTAGCTAGGTGCTTTGACCTAAGCAAGCCTTGGTATTTATGCAAAAGATAATTAGATAAGCTTGAATATATATATATATATATATATATATATATATATATATATATATATATATATATATATATATATATATATATATATATATATATATATATATATATATATATGTAAATCACCTAGAGGTGGGGGGAGGGGTGAATAGGTGATGGCTAATCTAATGGTCACTTAATGACAAATAACGCGGAATTAAAAACTATTATGACTTAACTAAAACTTTTACACTAAACACTATGTATAACACAAGAGTGTAGCCGAATTCCCCGTAAAGGGCTCTGGACTAACTCCTCTAGATTCCCCTTGAATGGGTTGAGGTGCCGCGTTGGCTCTCTTGGTTGAATACAAGTGTTAGCAAACAATCCCAAGCAAGTATATAATTAAGCACACAATATATCAAGCATGTAAATGTAAAGACAATAATTGAATGCAAGATATTAACAAGTAAGGGAGAGAGAGAAAAGGCAATCGCAAACACAAGGGTTTATTTCGAGGTTCGAGCACACTTGCTCTACATCCCCGCCTTCGACACACGAAGGATTTCCACTATGCTTGATCCCAATGGATCACTCCTTGGTGCCACAACACCTACAATCCCTCGGACTCCCTAGTCCCGTACACACTGCGAGCCCACTTATACGAGCCAGAAAAAGGAATAAAGGCGTTCGCTGTAAAATTTCCTTGAATCAGATGAAAAATTACAAAAAACTGTTTTCCTTCCAGTTACAAGGGAGGGAGGATGTTGAATCTTGAATCCTCCCTTTGTTTAAGGCTGGGTTCTTCAAGTGGCGGTGGAGAGTGAATCTTGTTCTCCGTTGACCGGATGACCGTCGGGATCGTCAGGGGATCTTCTCTTTGGCTGGTAGAAGGAGTAACACAGCTCTGTCTACCAAAACTCTTAAAGAGAAGGTAGGCAAAGGGCAACTCGTACGCAGTGAGCTTATTGAAGAGTTGAGCTCTCTCTCTCCTATCTCTGTCGTCGTGTGCGTCTCTTTCTCTCCGAGCGCCTTCTCTCCTCCTATTGTCGTTGTTGTTGTTGTCGTCCCGTGGTTCATAGAGACGAGGCTATTTATAGAGGTTCCAGGGGTTAACGTGCCCCCTAAAAATGCTCCACAATGAGGGGCCAACTTCCCTGCTTCCCCGCTATATGGGCGGTGACTGGCCCCATAACCAGGGCGATTGTAACCGAGACGTGGGCCTTGGACCCTCGCGCCCGGAGGTTGAGACGCGGGTGTCGTGCCCAAGCGCCTTGATGCTGAGACGCGGGTGGCGAGACCACGCGCCTTGATGCTGAAACGCGGGTGGCGAGCCCACGCGCCTTGATGTTGAGACGCGGGTGTCGAGCCCACGCGCCTTGATGTTGAGACTGAAATCACCTAGAGGGGGGGTGAATAGGTGATGGCTATATGAAATATGGCAACAATGCGGAATTAAAAATCTACTTAACCAATTGCTCAAATTAAGAAGACAAGTAATAATAATCACAATAATAAGTGCACGAAATAAAGGAGTTTGAGTTTAGAGAGAATTTGAGCAAACGCAAACACGAGAAAATGTTTCTGAGGTTCGAGCCACGCTCTACGTCCCCGCCTTCACACTTGAAGGATTTCCACTATTGTAGATCCCACCGGATCGCCAATACAAGGACACACTTGTCCTATCTCTCGTGATGCCGCAACACCACCCGGAGCTCACTCGCTCGCTTGAGGCCGATGCCTCTACAACTTCGCTCAAGAAGAAAAGATGATCACACTTGATCACAAATAGCTCACTTTGCACAATCCTATAACCAAGATGTAGATGTAGAATTTTGGGATTGTGTAGTGCTAAAATCTAGAGTGAAGTAGAGGTATGGCTTCAAGAGGGTGTTGGAAAATTTTGGCTTTTGGAAATCTTTTTCTAAAATGAAGACTTGAAAAATCTCTTGTCAAATGTTGTAAAATTCTTGTCAAATCAAGTTGAAGTGACCACCTATTTATAGGGGTTAAAAAACAGGGTAAAACTGGTGGAGAAACTCGTTGGGTGGAAGTCCCAACAAAAACAGTCAGAAAAATATAGCTGTTGGAGTCTGTCAGAACTTCTGACAGCAGCCGGTCGACCTGGCCGGTCAACCGCCAACAGTCATATTTTGACCGTTGGGGGACTGCGGTCGACCGCCTCGGTCGACCCAAAATAACCGAGAGCACTGTAAGTGCTCCGGTCGACCCGGGCGGTCGACCGACGTGCACACATGCACAGCGTGTACATCGGTCGACCCGGACGGTCGACCGGAACCTGTCAGTTCTGAAAAATCAGAACTGCAGGAAACCTGAACTTGGTCTATAGGTTTTGGTCTTTTGATTTAGGGTTTTGGACCTTGTAAAAATAAGAGTATGAGCATATGTCACTACTCAAATATGTCAAAACATTTTGATAGAAATCTCTTTGATGAAAACTTGTTTTTCCAAAGGTCGGTTTTTCCAAAACTTAAAGTTTCTAAAACAATTTTTCAAAACACGTTAACTCTATAACTAAGTTGAAAATAGAAGTTGTTTTTGAAGCCATGAATCAAACTAAAGTGTGTGTGTGAGTAACAATCCCATAACTCTACTTCTAACATCTAGATTTTAACAAAAGGTCTAAAAGAAAAGTAAAATTACAAATCTTGGACTTCTTTATGGTCTTGATCTTGACTTGGTCTTTTCTTCCGAATCTTGTTCCCGAAGCTTTCTATTTGTGCTTAGCTTAGGAATTCAAATCTTTAGCGGCGTCCAAACTTGTGAGTCTTGATAGTGGAGCCGTCAAATCAACCTGTTCTGAACCTGAAATACTTTTAAACAAAATTGTTAAATACATAACTAAATATGTTTTGTTATCATCAAAATATTCCTCGGGATATTGGGCTAATGGTCTTTGGGCCAACAATCTCCCCCTTTTTGATGATGACAAAACATATGTAGTTATCACAAATATTTTGGGTAGAGACTTCAAGTGAAGCTCCCCCTAAACACATGCATATAAAAAATCGAACGCAGGCATAGATATAGCAATACTCAGTCACAAAACTCATGCCAAAAGTATACTCAGTCACAAAACTCATGTCCATGTCAAAAGTACTCATGTCATAAAAAGAAGAATAACACATTCTTATAAAAACACAACATAAAATCCAAACATGTCCATACAATACACATGTCCACAACACAAAGAACACAATACCAAAACAGGTCCAATACATGAGTCAAGTACAAAATATGAAACTAAAGAAACAAAAGTCTCTCATAAATAACTCTCCCCCTTTTTGACATCATCAAAAGGGGAGTCACTCATCACCAGCATCATCACCATCAGAAGAACTCTCCGCAGCATCACCTTCCTCAGCATCGTCGTCCTCAGACGAACTCTCCTTGGCGTCACCCTCTGCCATCGTCGCATCAACATCATCATCATCACCCTCAGGAGCTACCTCCTCTGGATCGATGCCAGCAACGCCTGGATTTGGAGGTGGAACAACAGTAGGGTCTCTGGCAGGAAATGGAGGGCCGACGGATGGAAGAGGACGAGCGATGGTCGTGGGATCTGGAACAAGCATATCGAACTTCGTAAATAATGTCCCAAATTGCGTGTCCATGAATCTCATGGCGTTCGCAAAGTAGGTCATGTCATTACGAATTTCCTGGAAGCGCGAGTCCATCTCCGCACGAAGGGCTGTATCACGCTGCACCAAATCTTCACGAAGAGCTGCGTCGCGCTGCTCGATCCAGGACTGATGCTCCTGAATCTGAGAACGAATCTCAGAAGATATAAAAGACTGGAACTCAGGAGATAAAGATTGACCTGGAGCAGAAGAAATCCCTGGGGCCAAAGAAGACCCTGGGGCTGAGGAAGATCCTGGAACTGGAGGGGGCTGCTCAGGAGGGGCTCGACGAATCTGAGCCTGCATCCTCTTCAACAGAGTGCAGTCCAAGTTCACCGAGGGTTCGGAGGGAGTCTCCGAAGAAAGATCAAATCCTAAATGGGAGAGAAGATAGGTGATGAGCATGCCGTAGGGCAAGTGCCTACCGTAGATGCGGATCTGATCAGATGCCATATGAGAGGCAATGAGATGGGGAAAGTTGATCTTGATGCCTTTCAGAAGGCAATAGATAATAAGAGGCACTGGACCCCTAGCATGGCTGTATTCGCCGGATTTAGGTATAATATTATAGAAAATAAATTTGGCTAAGACTTGGGCGGTGAACGTGAATTTGTTCACCTCCTCGTTCCTAACCAACCCGGGATTGTCAGTCCCGTGAATCAAAGAGGAAGCGGTGAGCGCAGACTCACCGTCCGGATATTCGAAATCATGTAGATCATAAGTGTAAACATCAACTCCTCTAGTGGAGAGATGCAGAATATCAGCAAATTGGAAAAGGGGAATCTCAATATCCTTCCCAAGAACACGGGATCTCACATAAGTCCCATCAAAAGCAAAATTTGCATAGAAATAATGCACTAAAGAGGGGTACACTTGTTCCCTAATGGCCATGAACTTGTCTAAGGAATTTCTTTTCAGGATACGGGGGATGTGGAGATGTTCAAAGTCTTTCAAAATTACACATCTTCCTGAAATAACAGCTTTCTTAGACAAAATTATGTATCGGTTCTCAGCTAGATCACTAACAAATGGTCGTTTGGGCTTAGGAGTAGTGGAAGATGAAGGAACAATACTCTTACCCTTCTCAGACCTAGAACGTTTTGACATTTTTTTTTGGAGAAAATTGAGATTTTTAGTTGATAATTAGGGTAGATAGTTTGTGGCTTGATCTAATCAAATGAAACCTAGAAATTTTTGACAGGAAATGGAAATCTTACAACTAAGATCAAGATTTAAACAAGGAAAAGAAATTTTTACCTGAGTTGAGAAGAAACCCTAACCCTAGATCTCAAATTCTCTGAAACCAGTTGGAGAGAGAGCTCTGGAAGTGAAGAACTAGCCCACACGGAGTGATTCCAACGTGGGTTTGGAAGGAATTTGAAGAATTTTGAGAGAGGGAAATTTTTGGGAGAGAAATTGAAAAGGGGATCGTTGGTGAGTTGTGAGAAAAATGAGAGAGAGAGTGTTTTAAATAGACAGATTTAGGGCTGAATCCGACTCACGGTCGACCGGGCCGGTCGACCCAGAAAACCCGAGAGCTCTGCAACTCAGAGCGGTCGACCGGGTCGGTCGACCCAGAAAACCCGAGAGCTCTGACATCTGCAGCGGTCGACCGGGTCGGTCGACCCAGAAAACCCGAAACCACTGACAGCAACAGCGGTCGACCGTGCCGGTCGACCGGCAATAGAAAAGGCAGAAAACTCATTATTCCAGGCAAAGTCGGTCGACCGGATCGGTCGGCCGGTTTTGCCTGAAACCTGTCAGCAGCAAAACATACCAAAAAAATTTTTTAAAAGAAAACATTAACAAATAGGATACATTATTTACATACAGGGTTTCATCAATTTGTTTTTAGATCTTCATTATGTTATCATATCAACAAAAATATTCACACAAGACATTTATTTAATTTCCATACAAAAACAAAGTTTTAGAGATGTTGAAGCCGAATACCCGGTGAAGGGTTCTGAACTTCATCCTCTTGATTCCTCTTGAATGAGTTGAGGTGCGCAATTGCCATCTCTAAGGTATTTGCGTAAATATGAAATTTTTACAAAATTTATTTCTAGTTTTGAAAATACATAGTGTATATATATAGATATATAATCTAGGCTAGACATGTGGACATACAATAGACATGGTATAATAGACAAGATGTACAAACATGGCATATACACAATCATGATAGAGATGTAGGTTTACACAAGCATATATCAATGTAGCATAATGGTAAACTAACAATCCTACACATGTGTATAACCAAAATTATAAAACTTTTAAATGGAGAAGTTACCAATTGAGGGCAATCTCCAAAAATAGGTGCCTCCAAGATAGCGATGCAAATGCGATGTGTTCTTTAAGCTTTGTTGCATCCACCACCCGGGCACCGTCTCCCCCTAAGTCTTGGAGGAAGAAGATCCACTTGTATCATTTAAATTTGGTGGGTCTTTTGGTACCCATATCTTTTTGGGTCCTTTTGGATTAGTACCGGGACGAACCCAAACATATTTATTGTTCACATTATGTTTAGCAAAACAAAATTTTTCCAAATGGCCTTTGCGGCCACAATGCGTGCAAACATAAATTCTATCACTACCATACATGTATGCATGCTTATGTGAGTGTACATGTTTTCGTGCATGTGTATGATGAGTGTGTTTCCCTTGGGTTACTCCTTTGGGAAACCTAGATGCAATTTGTTTAAATCAAATGCATATTTTTTAAGTGTTGAATCTAAAACTTCAACACGTTTTTGTACTTCCAAAAATTCATCTTTGTTACATGATGCAATAGGGGTTTTCCCTTTACAAACTAGTTTGTATTTTTCAAAATCAATTTTTAGTTTTTCAAAAGCCTTAGTTAAATCATCTTTTTCTTTAACTACACTATCAATTTTAATTTTCAAAACATCATTTTCCTTTTTCAACTTTTATTATGAGATTGAGAAATCTCATATCTATGTTGTAACTCTTCAAAGAATTGAGCTAACTCATCCATTGTTAACTAATCATCATCTTTTGAGTTGTCAAGAGTTACCTTGGTTGCATCCTCCCCATGTGCCATGAAGCACATGTGCGCGGCGTCGATTTCCTCCTCAGATTCTGACTCCGTGTTATCCCAAGTGGCCACCATGGGCTTTCTTCTTCTTTGGCCCATTCTTGGAGGTTGTGGCTTGGAGAGCAGGGCAATCGGCTATGAGATGTCCGATCTTCTTGCAATGGAAGCAAGGACCGGGCTCCTCTCTTTCCTTCTCGTATCTTCCTTGAGGTCTCCCTCTTCGGAAGTTGCTTTGTCTCCCCTTCTTGTAGAACATTTTGCCCACCTTCCGGATGAGCATGGCGAAGTCCTCATCGCAATCCTCCGATGAGTCATCCTCTTCAAGAATGGTTGGAGAGGCCTTGAAGGCAAGCGCTTTCTTCTTGGGCGCCTCCCTCTCTTCTCTCACTTTCATCTCCATCTCATGCGTCTTGAGATTTCCGATGAAGCCGGAGAAGTCCATCTCCTCCCGATCGTTGAGTTCCTTGAGGGTGGTAGCTTTTACTTCCCACGCCTTGGGAAGAGCTCTAATGACCTTTCTAATCTTTTGGTTATTATCAATCGTGTCACCTAGAGAAGATAAAGCATTAGTGATCTTGGTGAAACGAGTGAGCATGTCATCAATGCTCTCATTCTCAAGCATATAAAAATTCTCATATTGAGAACGTAACAAGTCAATTTTTGATCTCTTGACTTGAGAAGTTCCCTCATGAGTAACAATCAAAACATTCCAAACTTCAAATGCCGATTTGCAATTAATTATGCGTGAAAGGTCATCTTCATTTAAAGCTTGAGTTAATGCATATTGTGCTCTAGCATTGGCCTCATAGTCCTTGGTGGTGTCCTCGGACCATGTTCTCTCATCGGTGAGAGGTTCTACAAATTCTTTGGTGATAGCCCTAGCAACCCTAACTCCTAGGGACTTAAGAAAGAGGTTCATCTTGACCTTCCAAATAGGGAAGTTCAAGCCATCAAACTTGGGTGGGGACTTGATGCTAGAAAAGTCAATAGATGCCATGAATACAAAGTAAATGCACAATCAAATATAAATGCAACAAATATATATAGCCAAATGAAAGGATCTCCCTAAGGTGGTTAAACCAAATAGTAGGGTTAGGCTCTGATACCAATTGAAATCACCTAGAGGGGGGGTGAATAGGTGATGGCTATATGAAATATGGCACAATGCGGAATTAAAAATCTACTTAACCAATTGCTCAAATTAAGAAGACAAGTAATAATAATCACAATAATAAGTGCACGAAATAAAGGAGTTTGAGTTTAGAGAGAATTTGAGCAAACGCAAACACGAGAAAATGTTTTCGAGGTTCGAGCCACGCTCTACGTCCCCGCCTTCACACTTGAAGGATTTCCACTATTGTAGATCCCACCGGATTGCCAATACAAGGACACACTTGTCCTATCTCTCGTGATGCCGCAACACCACCCGGAGCTCACTCGCTCGCTTGAGGCCGATGCCTCTACAACTTCGCTCAAGAAGAAAAGATGATCACACTTGATCACAAATAGCTCACTATGCACAATCCTATAACCAAGATGTAGATGTAGAATTTTGGGATTGTGTAGTGCTAAAATCTAGAGTGAAGTAGAGGTATGGCTTCAAGAGGGTGTTGGAAAATTTTGGCTTTTGGAAATCTTTTTCTAAAATGAAGACTTGAAAAATCTCTTGTCAAATTTTGTAAAATTCTTGTCAAATCAAGTTGAAGTGACCACCTATTTATAGAGGTTGAAAAACAGGGTAAAACTGGTGGAGAAACTCGTTGGGTGGAAGTCCCAACAAAAACAGTCAGAAAAATATAGCTGTTGGAGTCTGTCAGAACTTCTGACAGCAGCCGGTCGACCGGGCCGGTCGACCGCCAACGGTCATATTTTTGACCGTTGGGGGACTGCGGTCGACCGCCCCGGTCGACCCAAAATAACCGAGAGCACTGTAAGTGCTCCGGTCGACCCGGGCGGTTGACCGACGTGCACACATGCACATCGTGTATGTCGGTCGACCCGGACGGTCGACCGGAACCTGTCAGTTCTGAAAAATCAGAGCTGCAGGAAACCTGAACTTGGTCTATAGGTTTTGGTCTTTTGATTTAGGGTTTTAGACCTTGTAAAAATAAGAGTATGAGCATATGTCACTACTCAAATATGTCAAAACATTTTGATAGAAATATCTTTGATGAAAACTTGTTTTTCCAAAGGTCAGTTTTCCAAAACTCAAAGTTTCTAAAACAATTTTTCAAAACACGTTAACTCTAAAACTAAGTTGAAAATAGAAGTTGTTTTTGAATCCATGAATCAAACTAAAGTGTGTGTGTGAGTAACAATCCCATAACTCTACTTCTAACATCTAGATTTTAACAAAAGGTCTAAAAGAAAAGTAAAATTACAAATCTTGGACTTCTTTATGGTCTTGATCTTGACTTGGTCTTTTCTTCCGAATCTTGTTCCCGAAGCTTTCTATTTGTGCTTAGCTTAGGAATGCAAATCTTTAGCGGCGTCCAAACTTGTGAGTCTTGATAGTGGAGCCGTCAAATCAACCTGTTCTTAACCTGAAATACTTTTAAACAAAATTGTTAAATACATAACTAAATATGTTTTGTTATCATTAAAATATTCCTCGGGATATTGGGCTAATGGTCTTTGGGCCAATAGAGACGCGGGTGTCGAGCCCACGCACCTTGATGTTGAGACGCGGGTGTCGAGCCCACACGCCTTGATGTTGAGACGCGGGTTTTAAGCCCACGCGCCTTGATGTTGAGACGCGGGTGTCGAGCCCACGCGCCTTGATGTTGAGACGCGGGTGTCGAGCCCACGCGCCTTGATGTTGAGACGCGGGTGTCGAGCCCACGCGCCTTGATGTTGAGACGCAGGTGTCGAGCCCACGCGCCTTGATGTTGAGACGCGGGTTTTGGACCCTCGCGCCTTGGTGCTGAGCCTTCGCGTCTAGAACTTGAAACTCTGCTTTTTAATGGCTTGTCTTTTAGTGATTTTTAGACAGCCTACAGAACCCCCTCCAAAGTTTTCAATATTCCGCAGTTAACTTGGACGGATTTCGAAATACTTTGGACTCTAGCTGAATTCACCTTTATGACTGGACTGTTAATGCTCTGGGTTTGATCTTATCTGGAGTTGGTCTTCGTGAGTGTACTGTTGAACTCTTTGAGGCCACCAGAGTTGATCGTGTTGAGTGTCTAGATACACAGTCTAAACCTCCCCGATTGCTTTTAGTCTGTCATGGACGCGCTTTAAGCCAGGAGTGGACGATCGTCTGCTTATGCCAGTGTACTGTTGAACTGATTTGCAGAAGCAAGGACTGAACGCCAGTTCTTTTTGAAGAGCAGAGATAGTACTGCTTTTGAAGACGCGACTTTCATGGGGTGCGTCTTTTAGAAATGGAAACGCGACTGATATTCCATTGGGCAGACGCGATGTTATGCCGGATTGGAAGGACGCGAACTTCAGAGAGACGCATCCATTTGAGTAAGGACGCGACTTTCTGGATGCGACTATGGCTGTGCTGGCGGGGCACGTCCACCGAAGAGGCGCACCTGTTGGGTGCGAATCCGTGCAATGTCATGAGTGCACCGCCACTTGTTCTGGGGAACCGATGGGACATCTCCTTTTGGCGCGCTGACTTCCCAGTTCATTAAATGATCCGTTCCACGCGTCAAGCAATGACTCGCTGTAGAGCTAATCGAGTCACGCGCCGCGTATCTTTGCAAATCTTTGTGCCTATAAATGGCAACAGTCAGAGAGATATCCTCTTCTTCTCCGAGCGCATCTGTTAGGGTTTTAGAAAGAGGATCTTTGTTCATCACTTTTCATTTCTCCTTCATCGGACTCTTGATCACCAATGGCACCCAAGGCCAAGCCAACCGCATCATCCTCAAAGGCAGCCGTCGTCGAGGCCCAGAGGGGCGGTTCCTCCACGCAGGAAGTCCTTTTCCCAGGTATAATGCCGTTTAGGCTTAACCTTCACCATTAATGAAAGTTCATGGAACCCCTAAAAAAAAATCTTTTTTTTTGGAGGAGAACCGTCAACACGGAATATAAACCGTGTTTGATTCTCAGACGCGGTCTCAGACGCGGTCTTTGAGTTGATAACCAAGGCGCGGGTTGATGACCCGGTGCCAGTGAGCCCGCATTTCGGATTCTTCACTTAGAATATTTCTAATTGTGAAGGGTTCGGACGCGGACTTGATCCTTGCGTTCCATGACATCAGGTGCTGATTTTTTATGAATCTGGCACCTGAGCCCAAGTACTTAGATTTTTTCATAAGTCTTGGTTTTCAAAACGCGGGCTTGATCCTGCGGGCCTCACATCTGGACGCGAATTTGCAGGTCTGGACGCGAATTTTGATAATTCCTGCGTCCAGTGTCTCTTCTGCGTCTGGACGCGGATTCTCAAGTCTAGACGCGAATTTTGATAATTTCTGCGTCCAGTATCTTTTCTGCGTTTGGACTATAGACACTTAACATTTTTTTTGTTTCTGATAAGATGTCTGATCAAGTGTCCTTTTCTTTTGCAGTGCCACACTCTTCTGCCCCACTCTCCAAGAAGCGCCACATTGGGCACGTAGGTGGTGCTGACCGCGATTTAACCTTTGTGCTGTAAAGGACTGTACCTGTGATTGCTGACAGGTCGCAGGAGCGCAAGAAAAGGCTCTCCAATGTTGACATGACAACTTTTCGGGAGCTTATGACTGACGCAGCATTCACAACGGATGCTCGCGTTCTACTAGAGAAGCCTGCCTTCTTCTTTGGAGACCATATCGGCGATGGCTGCTATTCCATGTATGACGGAGATTATAAATGGCTCCGCCAGATAGGGGATAGAATATTCTTTCTTCCGGACATGGAGAGGATGTACCCGCTGTCTTATCTCCAGCACATGTCCGTCCCTCGGAAGATGAAATGGGACCTTTCCCGATATGTCCCTGAGATTACTCTCGGTGACTTAGGCTCCAAAAGGGTATACCGTCATGATAGTCATGATAGGGCGGTTCTCGGCCTGTTTCCGGGTCGCTCAGGACTGAGCCCCCAGTTGGAGAAACACCAAAACTTGGCACCACTTTCCTCAACGCATTCATGAAAGTGGAGGGTGATTTTCCGGTTGAGTTCCGTCCGCCCGGGTGGGTTCATTCCACCGAGAAGTATTGGTGGGGCAGGATGGTGAGCTTCGTCCTTGCCGACCTTAGGGACTTGTTGGAGGAAACAGATATGTACCAAGCAGTCAGGGCCGTACAGTATGGTATCCCACCGAGTTCTCAGAACTTCTTCGGGATCCTGGAGCGTTACGATCCTTTGACGGTGACATTCTTCACTCCGGTCGGAGAGATGGGCCTTGCCCAGCACGAGTTGCATGAGGTCTCGGGGCTGGCAACAGGGGACTCTCCCTATGAGGAATATGTCCCAACCACTGAGGAGCTCAACCTTATGAAGAAAGGGTCTCCTCAAGTGTACGAGACTTATTGGGAGATGTTATGTCACTTCCATATTTGCGGTCAGGTAACCTCTTGGAGGTCGGGAGGAGTCAAGCAGCTGTTGATTAGACGAGAAAGGTGTATGTAAATGTCACAAATGTATTTATCAAGTTCAATATACCCTTTCTTGTCTCCGTTATAGCATAGAGCTATACCGAGTCGATTCTCAGGGAGAGCTAGCGATGGAAGTGTTACGGATCATAGTGAGGAAAGTAAACGAAGTGTCTTCTTTGTTCTTTAAAAGAATGAATAAAACATGGAACAAGAAATGCAAGAAACGGTGGTGTTGTTCATGATGGAAAATGGAAAAAGAAATCAAGATCAAGATTGGCTTTGGACTAACAACTAAAAAGAAAATGAACGTGAAGAAGCAAACCATGACTAGCTTACCTTACTACCTTGCCAAAGCTTACCAAACTCCGTGATAGTGAATGCGTGCCTCATGTTGATTCATCGGCATGGATTTGTCTTGCGTGTTGATCTAATTACTTTCTCACTTGGATGACGGGTGGTTTTTCCCATCGGAGAAGAGAAGACCATCCAACTTGCAAGATAAAATAAAGCAATCACCCATGAGTTAGTGAAGATGGCAAGGCTAGTGGTTAGCTAGTACATGGTAGAAAAGTTAGCTACAAGCCATTAATGAAGAAAAGCAAAGCATGAAGTAAATTGCAAGAAAGTAAAGAAAGCAAGTAAAGAAAGCAATTAAACTAGAACCAAGCTCAAGTAGAGATGAAGAGAATGGATGAATCCTTGCATTGCTTCAAGTTGTCACTCCTTGATTATACAAGCTCTCTCTCTCTCTTACAACTCTCTCTCTTGCAAAGATCTAGGGAAGAAGAAGAAGGAGAACTAAAACCTAAAGAAAACCTAAGAAAATACATGCAACTAATCTCTAATCTCCTCCTCTTGCTGTTCAGTCTTTTCTCGCAGGTCAGGTGCAGATATTTATAGGCTGAGAGAGAAGCTTCAAGAGCCCTTTCTGTTGGCGCAAAATCCGGATCTCAACAACCCTGGAACTGCCGCGAGCGCGCGGCAAGGGCGCGGCAAAACAGATTCTGTGGGAAACAGAATTCTGTTGTAGGTTGGTTGAGAGGTTGTTATCCACGTGGCCTTCTAGAATCTTCAATTGGCGCGCGGATCTCTCTGGATTCTGATTTCAAATCTTGAGCTTTATTTTAATCTTGGATTTAATCCCTTTAATTATTGCTAATTAAAGTGATTATTGGGCTTTCTCTCATTTGAGTGTGGACCTGCAAATATATAGAGAAGATGAGTAAAAATCATATATTTATTTGCAATATGCATGGGGATTATGTGGTAAAATATGCAATATTGTGTATCAATCACACCCCCACACTTATTCTTTTGCTCGTCCCGAGCAAAGAAAAGAAAAACTATACTACCAATTTTATTACACCACCTTCGCAGGTGACGCGATTGCACTGAGCATGTGCAACAAGCCGTTAAACCTCTAGGTTACCCTAGAGGAGGAGTGTTGTCTCCTGAGGGTTTTCAGCGGATTACACCCACAAAATCCATAAAGAAAGAAAACAAATGTTAGTATTTTGAAAACGCATTTTGAAAGAGAGACAAGTTTACGAACTATTTTTGCAAAAATATAAGTGATCTAAGGTCATAAGTCCACCTATAATCATTCTTCCTTAAACTTAGTCTCTATGCAAGATCTTGTCTTCAATTAAGATAAGAATTCAAAATTGGGTTGAATATTTTATCTTTCATAAAACCTAGATAATATGCACACCGTGACAGTGAAGATTTCTGGGATTTCAACTCTAACCATCAAGCCATTTATTTATATATATTTTTCTTTTTCTTCTCTTTTTTTTCTTCCCTTAGTTTTCTTAGGCTTTCTAGTTCACCCATGTAGCGAGCCTATAACCGATGACTCCCAAACCAGATGGTCTTAGGGCACCAGATGAGAAAACACCCCTCGGGTTTAAGGACTCGAGTGAAAAAGGCCACAAAACTAAAGGGTATTATTTATTTCCTTCACCACCGTTAGGCGTGAATAATCATGCTTCTTGAGGCACAATTATCCAGCTTAATAAGTGATGTTTTTTTATATATATATTTTTTTCTTTTCTTTTTTTTTATTTAATGGCTTTTTGGTCTTTGTTTTCATCCCAAGAAATGTGTAAGTGTAAAGTGCATATTTATCTAAGGTAAAAATTCAAGATAAAAATATCTCACCAATTTTACTTACTTGGCCTATAATTTCAAACAAGATCTATTATTTCAACTAGGTTTAAGATGTCATAATTAAGGCTTTCTTAATTTCTAAGATACATCTTAATTTTCTTAAAAATAGATCAAAACTTTGTCTCTTATTTCAAGAAGTTTTTATTTTATTTTTTTATTTTTTTTATTTTTTATTTTTCTAAAAGTAAAATCTAAAAGAAAATAGAAAATCTACAAAGAAAGATAAAATCTAAAAGAAAATAAAAACCTAAAAAGAAAATGAAAATCCTAGAAAATGAAAATCCTATGTTAGTAAACCCTCCCCCACACTTATTTCATGCATTGTCCTCAATGCATCGTGATATATGTATGCATGAAAAAATGAAGAGGGAAGGAAAAAATCACCTCAAGGTGGTGGTTCCGGTGGCGGCCTGATTGGTCCACAAAATATGGCCCAATCAACTTTCTTTGGGTTTTGAGGAACCCACCAGAAATATCATGAATATGACCCACTAAAAAGATGAATCCATTAAGGATCTTTATTAAGTACATGACCCCATCTAATTTCCATTTTCCATAATTAATTTCAGAGTCAAATTTGTCAACCACCTTGTTCCAGAATGGTGTATGAAATAATAGAACAGTTGACTTGGACTCATGAAGGACAGGAACTAATACCGACTCAGGAAGGTGACTTAAGTCAAGTGATGGTTCAGGAGTCGAAATTGGTTCAGGAAGTAGGTCCAAGTCAAGAAAATGAAGCTCAAGTCCACAATCATTTTCAATGATGGAATGTGACTATCTAAAATTAGTGATTCAAGTTCAGGAGGTTGGGAATCAAAACTGACTCTAGAATGTTACTCAAATTGGGTAATATAACAGGAGTCAATAATGATTCAGGGATTTGAACTGGATCACAGATGTGAGAATCTAGGTCACATTCCTCATGTAGTTCAATTCCACAAAAATGTGAACTTGCCAATTTGTCCATGGGATTTTCAAAATTGTAAAGTTGGTCAAGTTCAACATGATCCTCAAAGATGGGTGATTCAACTTCTCTATGAATTGGTACAGGATCCAATGTCGACTCCGGGAAAAGATTGAAGTCAGGTGAAGATACCGGAGTCATAATCGAATCAGAAAATAGAATTGAATCACTAAGTTGGGGTTCAGGATCATAATCATTTTCAAGTTCTATTTCAGGAAAAGGAAAACTAGCCAAACTATCAATGGGATCTGAAGTTTGGACAAGTTCTGGTGGTTGTTCTGAAATAGAATCTTGATTTCCAAGACTACATGACTCATCGGTTTAACAGAGTGGCTAGTGACATTAGAAATAGGATGAGAATGAAGAGTTTGAATCATCAAATCTATGTCACGATTTCTAGCATTTTGAGCATGAGTCATGTCTTCAAGCATCTTTTCATAATTGATGATTTCATTATTTTGATGAAAAGATGAAGTGTTGTCTTAGAAGTGATGATGAAATTGTGAGTCTATAGGATTTTGTGAGTGTTGTTTGGACTCAATCAAGAATTCCTTACTCGTTCCCCAAGCAGATGGTTGTTCATTATAATAAGGTGGAACTGAGTAAGACTCTTGAAAATATTGTGAAATTGGAGAGACAAATGATTCTTGATGTTTTTGCTCAACTCTCTGTAAATTGGCTTCTATACTCCTGAGTAACTCAGATTTTTCTTCAATTGGTGGAGTATAAGAAGGAGTATATGAAGCGGAATCAGGAAATGAATACGGTGGACAAGGTGAATATGGTGGACAAGGAGGTTGAAAATTATGCTCGGGGTACGTGAATCCCCAATGACTCGGTGAAGAGTTGAAATCATTATGGAAATTATAATTATTAGATGGGGGGTATGGGTCATACTGATTCGGATAAGGCCAACCCGGCGTATGTTGTTGGTGCATATTGTAAAACACCGGGTTGGAATTATCCGAATAGAAAGGAGTCTGTGTGAAATATGGATTATTATTAGGATGGAAAGAATTGTTATTATAAGCCATATCACACAATGAAATACAAACAAAAGAAAACAAACAAACAAACAAATAAAAAGAAAAATTTCTTAACCCAAGCTAAGGTAGACCTATGACCTAGATGACTCCTAACTGATTAGACCGTCCACGGGAGGTTTAGTGTAGACTTTGACCACAAGCTAATCAGCCAGGGAAGGGCAAGGTTGGTGGGAGGTTTTCCGTCAGAGATGTTCCTTAATTAAGTAACCAACAACCTTCGGGCTTTCGGCCCTCAATCCTTTCCTAGACACTGATTTTGCAAGAGTAAAATTCCAACACTTTTCCCCCTTAGGATAATCTCCTAGATGAGTTCGAGATGTCCCTAGGGCCAACGTCTATTTTTTTATTAAATTAGGCTTGGGTTAGTGAGTGCGTGGGATTGTGGTTTTTGGGCTAAGGAAAGGGTGATAAAATTCCCACCTTATCTTATTATGGGTTATGCCCTTAGAATTGAATTGTGCAAGTGTACAAGAAATAACAAGGATTCACTCAAAGCATGAAAATCAAGCAAGAGATGATTCCTAGTCTACATGCAATGCGAAACGTACCTTGCCTCCAGCACTCTTCAACAGTAAAAGTAAATGAATTGAAAAGACACGTGCCTAGAGATGCAAATGTCTAATCAATTTTTAACGTTTCAACCAATTTTTTACTGTTATTATAATTAGCAGGAGTATGGTGAAGAATACAAGAAATTAAGCACTGCAGCAGATGTATTTTGCAGAGAAGCAAGCCCTGCAGAAAACTGGTCAGTAGTCATTGTTGGCCCAAGAGGTTATACTCTCCAATTGTTTTGTGTTTTGATGATGTCAAACCAAATAAGTGCTATTTGGTACTAATCATTTGTTCAAGATGAGTTTCAGATTTTGTACCTGTTTAGAGACCATTCGCTTAGCTATTGCAAGAACTTCTAAGTTCCACAAAGCAAGGAAGGCAAATTGCACATCAAGGAAGGATCATGGAAGAGAAGGCACTAGCAAAGCATTGGATGGCTCAAAGACTTGAAGATAGCACAAGAAGTCTTCATGTAACTTGTTTTTCAGTTTATAGTATGTTAAAGAATAGTGGATAGGTTTGAAGCTCTATCACACACGTTTTTGCGCACATGCTCATTCCAAAATAATTTCTTATAAATTATACAAAATATTTTGCATACAAGATTTTGACTACAAATACATCTTTATGTTTAATTCTATTCCCTGTTCAAAAGTATTTTTGTTAAAATCAAAATCCTCTTTATTTTCTTCTCCAAAAATGATTTTTGACCTGATCCGGTCGACCGGGGAAGTCGACCGAGTCTGTGTCAGTCTGGTCCGGTCGACCGGACCAGTCGACCGCAGTTCTGGCAAATGCACGTATCAGTGTGCATGTCTGCCAGTCGACCGGGGCGGTCGACCGAGATATTGTTTTTGCTCACAGGTTTTCTCAGTCGACCGGGTCGGTCGACCACTAGCCTATAACGGTCGAATTTTTGAACTACCGGTCGACCGGCCCAGTCGACCGATGTGTCCGTTGAACAGTAACGGGCAGATTTTAAGTGAGCTGTTTATTTTTGTCTTTTGTGTTTAAAAATTCGTTTAAGGATATATTTTGAATCTAATATTACTTAATTAGCCTTAAGTTTATTTTATCTCTTAACCTAGCCCTCTCCTATAAATAGGGGTGTTTAGGGAGAGATTCATTACAACAATTATTGCAAGAAAATTAAAAAAGTTTAAGGCTTTCAAAAGACTTTGTTTCTTGGTTTTTGTGCTGAAATTCTCTCTAATTTCTGAAGTGTTTTTGTGATACTCTCTGATTTAATTTTTCTTTTCACCTTACACAAGAGCTTCATTCCTACTCAATATTCTCTAAGGACCTTTGTAAGGGAAGAGATATTTGAAAGAGAGAGTTTGTGGTCTTTTGACTGCCAAGGAAATTACTTGTACTTGAGATTGTAGGAGTTGGGTACTCCATTGTATTTGAGATCTTTGTGATAGTGGAAGTAGCTAGAATCCTTCTGGGGAAGGCGGGGAGTAAAGCTGGGTGCTCGAACCTCGATAACATATCCTTGTGTTTGCGATTGGTTTACATTCTTGCATTCCTTACTCTACTTTGCTTGCACTTATTACTTGCTCATCATATTCATTGTCATACTTACTTGCTTGCATTCATCTTGTGATTCTTGATTGTGATTGTTGTAACTCTAATTTTTAATTTGCCCTTTGATTAGCATTGTCACCTATTCACCCCCCCCCTCTAGGTGACTTTTCAAATGGTATCAGAGCTTGGACTCTAGGTTTTGGCTTAACATCCATAGAGAGATCCTTAAAACTTGCTAATCAACATTCTCATTCCATCATTCATACACTAGTAAACATGGCCGATAACATTAAATCCCCAACTAAATTTGATGGACTCAATTTCCCTATCTGGAAGGTTAGGATGACTATTTTTTGCAATCATTAGGTAGTTTAGTGGCTAAGTCTTTGACCAAACCCTATGTAGCACCCGATAGTGATGAGAGCACTTGGACCGACTTTAACTTTAGAGAATATGAGGCTAACTCCAAGGCCCAAAACTCCCTTTTAACCGCCTTGAATGAGGATGACCTTACACGGGTAATTCATTGCCAATCCGCCTATGAGATTTGGCAACACTTATTGGTCACACATGAAGGGACTTCACAAGTCAAGAGAGCTAAAATAGATCTCTTGAGGTCTCAATATGAATCATTCAAAATGCTTGATGAAGAATCTATTGATAGTATGATTACTCGTTTCACTAAAATCACTAATGGTCTTTCTTCATTAGGTGATGACATCTCCAACGATCAAAAGGTGCGGAAAGTGATTCGGGCGCTTCCTTCTTCATGGGAGATCAAGGCCACCACCTTAAAGGAGTTGAACGACAAGGACGAGATGGACATCATTAGTCTCATTGGGAACCTAAAGACCCATGAGATGGAGAAGAAGGCAAGAGAAGAAGCCACTACTTCAAAGAAGAAATCCATAGCCTTCAAGACTTCATCCACCAATGATGACGATGAAGAAGACGATGAAGAAGATGAGGAGCTAACTCTACTTGTGCGAAATGTCAAGAGGTTGTACCGAAAGAACAAGTTCAACTTCCGGAGAAAATTCGAAGGCAAAGAGGAACGGAGGATCATTTGCTATAATTGCCGCAAACCCGGACATATCATGGCGGATTGTCCGGAGTTCAAGAAGAAGATGACATCCTCCTTCAAGCCAAAGAAGCCAGAGGAAAAGAAAGCATACAAAGCAACATGGGATTCGGAAAGCGAGTCCGAAGAGGAGGTGGATCAAGCTAATATGTGTTTCATGGCAAACACACCTAAGGTAACCCCTCAATCCCTTGATGATGAAGATGATGAACTAAGTAAGGAAGTTCTAGTACATGCCTTTGTAGAACTTTCTGAAACTTATGATAATAAGAAACTTGAATGCTTAAAATTACAAAAAGAAGTTGCTTTTCTTAAGAATCAACTTGCCATTGTTTCTAAAGAAAAAGATGATATTTCTTCTAATTTCATTTCCATGCAAAAAGAATTTTGTGCCTACAAAAGTTCTTGTAAGGCAAAATCTCCTTTTATTGATGAAAAAGAAATTTCTTCTTTTAAATCAAAAATGAATGATTTTGAAAAAGTTTTAAATGATTGTGCTTTTAATACCAAGAAACTTGAGAACATGTTTTCTAAAAAGCACACTTCACACGCTAACACTTCACAAGCTAAGAATTCTCATGCTCACACCACTCATGCTAAAGTTTCTCATGCTCACAAATCACACACTCACTATGCTTTTAAATATGGTAGAGTGTATAGATGCACATATTGTGATAAAAATGGACATTTAGCTAAGTTTTGCTATGATCAACTAAATAGAACAAATAATCTTGTTTGGGTTCATGACACTAACCCTAGAGGACCCAAGAAAATGTGGGTACCAAAATCAAGTCTTAAATTGTTTGATGTAGGTACACACCAAAGCTCCAAGACGTAGGGAGCGGTGGTACCTTGATAGTGGTTGTTCAAGACACATGACATGGGACATCAACAACTTCATAACCCTATCAAGGTACATGGAAGGTGGCACCGTCACCTTCGGGGATGACTCCAAAGGAACTATCATCGGTATAGGTAACATTCAAATTGGTGCATCTCCTATTATTGAGAATGTTGTTTTAGTAGATGGTTTAAAACATAATTTGCTTAGCATTAGTCAACTTTGTGACCGTGGACTTAAAGTTGTTTTTGATGATTCTTCTTGCAAGATTTTTGATGTTAAATCTAATGAGTGTATTCTTACCGGTTTTCGTGATAATAATGTTTATATCATTGACATGCTTAATTTAGATTGTTCTACTAAATGCTTGAATGCTTTTGATGAAAATTCTTGGCTTTGACATAGAAGATTAGGGCATGCATCTTTTGACCATATTTCTAGGATTAATTCAAAGGAATTGGTGAAGGGTATACCTTGCTTGATTTTGAGAAAGACCACATTTGTGGTGCGTGTCAACTTGGGAAACAAACCAAGTCTTCCTTTAAACCAATCAAGGATATCATGTCAACTAGGCCTTTAGAATTAATTCATATGGATCTTTTTGGACCAACCAAAACTAAGAGTTTAAATGGAAGTAGATTTGCATTTGTTTTGGTTGATGATTTTTCCCGTTTTACTTGGGTTTTCTTTTTGCAAAATAAAGATCAAACTTTTTCTCATTTTAAGATTTTTCGAAAAAGAGTTGAAAAAGAAAAGGGTTTTCCGATTTTGAGAATAAGAAGTGATAGAGGTGGTGAGTTTATTAACCAACTCTTCATGACTTATTGTGATGAAAAGGGAATTAAGCATGAAATGTCTTGTCCTAGAACTCCACAACAAAATAGAGTTGTAGAAAGGAAAAATAGAACACTTCAAGAGATGGCTAGGACAATGATAAGTGAATATGACCTCCCTCAATATTTATGGGCCGAGGCCGTGAACACCGCATGCTATATATCGAATCGTATTTATTTATGCAAAAATTCTTCAAAAACATCCTTTGAAATGTATCATTCTAGAAAACCTAATGTTGCATATTTTAAAGTTTTGGATGCAAGTGTTTTGTTTTAAATACTAAGGATAATTTGGGTAAGTTTGATGCTAAGGCTTATGAAGCTATCTTTGTTGGATATTCTTCTACTAGCAAAGCATATAGAGTTTTTAATAGATCCTCACTTACTATTGAAGAGTCAATGCATGTTAAATTTGAAGAAGTTAATGTGGTTGTTGAGAATGTTGTAGAGATTGAACCATTAGGTGAAGACATGGAGAGACTATCCTTGAAGGACTCACCCGCTCAAGAAGAAAAGCAAGAACCTATAGGTGGTGATGTTCAAGAGGATAAAGAGGAAGGCACTCAACCGCTTCCTAAAGCTTGGAGATATGCTACAAATCATCCTAAGGAGCTCATCTTAGGTGATGCATTTAAAGGGGTAACAACTCGCTCCAAACTCCATGACCTATGTGGTAACTTTGCTTTCATTTCTCATTTTGAACCCAAAGGCATTCTCGAAGCCGAGACGGACCCATATTGGTTGCTTGCCATGCAAGAGGAACTCAATCAATTTGAGCGCAACCAAGTTTGGCACCTTGTTCCTAAGCCCACGATAGACCAATAATTGGTACTAAGTGGATCTTTAGAAACAAGATGGATGAGTCCGGAAATGTCATTAGGAATAAAGCTAGGTTAGTGGCCCAAGGTTACACTCAAGTTGAGCGAATTGACTTTGAGGAGACCTTTGCACCCGTAGCACGGCTTGAAGCCATACGGATGACACTAGCTTTTGTATGTTTTAAAAATTTTAAACTTTTTCAAATGGATGTGAAAAGTGCATTTTTGAATGGTTTTATAAATGAAGAAGTTTATGTTTCTCAACCTCCTGGTTTTGTTGATCATGTTCATCCCGATTTTGTTTTTAAACTTGATAAAGCTTTGTATGGATTGAAACAAGCTCCAAGAGCTTGGTATGAAAGGCTTTCTAGTTTTCTCATTTCAAATAATTTTGTTAAAGGCAAAGTAGACACAACTCTTTCACTAAGCATGTTGATAATGATATTTTAATTGTGCAAATTTATGTTGATGATATAATTTTTGGATCTACTAATGAGCTTTTGTGCAAGGAATTTGAAAAGGTAATGCAACTAGAATTTGAAATGTCTTCCATGGGTGAGCTTAATTTCTTTCTTGGACTCCAAATCAAGCAATTGCAAGACGAAACCTTCATTAACCAAGCCAAGTACGCAAGGGAGCCAGTAAAGAAGTTTGGGCTTGAAGGATCAAAGGCTTGCAACACTCCAATGGCAACTACAACCAAGCTTGATAAGGACGAACAAGGTAAAAATGTTGATATTAAATTATATAGAAGCATGATAGGAAGTCTTTTATATTTAACGGCAAGTAGGCCGGATATCATGTTTAGTGTGTGTCTTTGTGCTAGATTTCAATCGTGTCCTAAAGAGTCTCATCTTATTGCGGTAAAACGCATTATTCGTTATATTAAGGGCACAATTGGAATGGGTCTTTGATATCCGAAAACTAGAGATTTTTCAATGACTAGTTATTCGGATGCCGACTATGCGGGTTGTAGAGTAGAGAGAAAGAGTACTAGTGGGACATGTCAATTTCTTGGTAATTGTCTTGTTTCATGGTCCTTTAGGAAACAAAATTCCGTAGCTCTCTCAACCGCCGAGGCGGAGTATGTTGCCGCGGGGGCTTGTTGTGCACAAGTCCTTTGGATGAAACATACTCTCCTTGATTTTGATTTGCACTTTGATCATATAAAAATATTTTGTGATAATACTAGTACTATACACATGACCAAAAATGCAAATCAACATAGTAAGACCAAGCACATTGAGATTAGATATCACTTTCTTAGAGATCATTTTGAGAAAGGTGATATAGATATTGATTATGTTTCCACGGATTTACAACTAGCCGATATTTTCACTAAACCTCTTGATTTTGCTAGATTTTCGTTTATTTGTGGAGAACTTAATGTTTGTATTATTGAATAGACATGTTTTTCATAACCCTTTTTGATGTATGACAAAAAGGGGGAGAATAAGTTTACATGGACAAAAATAAGTTCATTTGGTCTTGGTTCCATATGAATTTATATGTTTTGTTTTTATGATTTTTTGTGTTTTAAATGAATTCTTGTGTTTTAGTTTAAATAGGTATCGAGAGCAATTTTTGTGTTTTATATATTTGTTTTAATTGGTTTCAATATTGGTATCTAGAACATATTCTTGTGTTTTATGTATAGCATAATTTGAGGGGGAGTTTTCTCCTCCCTATATTTTTGTTAATAGCCTATTTGTTTTGTCATCATCAAAAAGGGGGAGATTGTTGGCCCAAGAGGTTATACTCTCCAATTGTTCTGTGTTTTGATGATGTCAAACCAAATAAGTGCTATTTGGTACTAATCATTTGTTCAAGATGAGTTTCAGATTTTGTACCTTGTTTAGAGACCATTCGCTTAGCTATTGCAAGAACTTCTAAGTTCCACAAAGCAAGGAAGGCAAATTGCACATCAAGGAAGGATCATAGAAGAGAAGGCACTAGCAAGGCATTGGATGACTCAAAGACTTGAAGATAGCACAAGAAGTCTTCATGTAATTTGTTTTTCAGTTTATAGTATGTTAAAGAATAGTGGATAGGTTTGAAGCTCTATCACACACGTTTTTGCGCACATGCTCATTCCAAAATAATTTCTTATAAATTATACAAAAATATTTTGCATACAAGATTTTGACTACAAATACATCTTTATGTTTAATTCTATTCCCTGTTCAAAAGTATTTTTGTTAAAATCAAAATCCTCTTTATTTTCTTCTTCAAAAATGATTTTTGACCTGATCCGGTCGACCGGGGAAGTCGACCGAGTCTGTGTCAGTCTGGTCCGGTCGACCGGACCAGTCGACCGCAGTTCTGGCAGATGCACGTATCAGTGTGCATGTCTGCCAGTCGACCGGGGCGGTCGACCGAGATATTGTTTTTGCTCACAGGTTTTCTCAGTCGACCGGGTCGGTCGACCGCTAGCCTATAACGGTCGAATTTTTGAACTACCGGTCGACCGGCCCAGTCGACCGATGTGTCCGTTGAACAGTAACGAGCAGATTTTAAGTGAGCTATTTATTTTTGTCTTTTGTGTTTAAAAATTCGTTTAAGGATATATTTTGAATCTAATATTACTTAATTAGCCTTAAGTTTATTTTATCTCTTAACCTAGCCCTCTCCTATAAATAGGGGTGTTTAGGGAGAGATTCATTACAACAATTATTGCAAGAAAATTAAAAAAGTTTAAGGCTTTCAAAAGACTTTGTTTCTTGGTTTTTGTGCTGAAATTCTCTCTAAGTTCTGAAGTGTTTTTGTGATACTCTCTGATTTAATTTTCTTTTCACCTTACACAAGAGCTTCATTCCTACTCAATATTCTCTAAGGACCTTTGTAAGGGAAGAGATATTTGAAAGAGAGAGTTTGTGGTCTTTTGACTACCAAGGAAATTACTTGT
This sequence comes from Agave tequilana, assembly GCA_038442645.1. NCBI lineage: Eukaryota > Viridiplantae > Streptophyta > Magnoliopsida > Asparagales > Asparagaceae > Agave > Agave tequilana. Next base: position 77,444 of record JAVJIF010001577.1, on the reverse strand, counting down.
ACTTGAGATTGTAGGAGTTGGGTACTCCATTGTATTTGAGATCTTTGTGATAGTGGAAGTAGCTAGAATCCTTCTGGGGAAGGCGGGGAGTAGAGCTGGGTGCTCGAACCTCGATAACATATCCTTGTGTTGCGATTGGTTTACATTCTTGTATTCCTTACTCTACTTTGCTTGCACTTATTACTTGCTCATCATATTCATTGTCATACTTACTTGCTTGCATTCATCTTGTGATTCTTGATTGTGATTGTTGTAGCTCTAATTTTTAATTTGCCCTTTGATTAGCATTGTCACCTTATCACCCCCCCTCTAGGTGACTTTTCAGTCAACTCCTCCTTGCCGCGGAACCGCGGCTTTTGCCGTGGGAACGCGGCAAGTCAGAGGGATCCTGGTCTCTGCTTTCGAGAGCAGAGGCCCAGGTCCACTTATATGTCACTGCAATGCAAAGTTTTCTGTTTCTTCAACCTGTAACCTGCAACAGAGAAGAAGATTCGTTTAGTTCTTCACTTTAAGGAAATTCCGTTGCTCTCCCCGGCAACGGCGCCATTTTGATTAGACGAGAAAGGTGTATGTAAATGTCACAAATGTATTTATCAAGTTCAATATACCCTTTCTTGTCTCCGTTATAACATAGAGCTATACCGAGTCGATTCTCAGGGAGAGCTAGCGATGGAAGCGTTACGGATCGTAGTGAGGAAAGTAAACGAAGTGTCTTCTTTGTTCTTTAAAAGAATGAATAAAACATGGAACAAGAAATGCAAGAAACGGTGGTGTTGTTCATGATGGAAAATGGAAAAAGAAATCAAGATCAAGATTGGCTTTGGACTAACAACTAAAAGAAAATGAACGTGAAGAAGCAAACCATGACTAGCTTACCTTACTACCTTGCCAAAGCTTACAAACTCCGTGATAGTGAATGCGTGCCTCATGTTGATTCATCGGCATGGATTTGTCTTGCGTGTTGATCTAATTACTTTCTCACTTGGATGACGGGTGGTTTTTCCCATCGGAGAAGAGAAGACCATCCAACTTGCAAGATAAAATAAAGCAATCACCCATGAGTTAGTGAAGATGGCAAGGCTAGTGGTTAGCTAGTACATGGTAGAAAAGTTAGCTACAAGCCATTAATGAAGAAAAGCAAAGCATGAAGTAAATTGCAAGAAAGCAAAGAACGCAAGTAAAGAAAGCAATTAAACTAGAACCAAGCTCAAGTAGAGATGAAGAGAATGGATGAATCCTTGCATTGCTTCAAGTTGTCACTCCTTGATTATACAAGCTCTCTCTCTCTTACAACTCTCTCTCTTGCAAAGATCTAGGGAAGAAGAAGAAGGAGAACTAAAACCTAAAGAAAACCTAAGAAAATACATGCAACTAATCTCTAATCTCCTCCTCTTGCTGTTCAGTCTTTTCTTGCAGGTCAGGTACAGATATTTATAGGCTGAGAGAGAAGCTTCAAGAGCCCTTTCTGTTGGCGCAAAATCCGGATCTCAACAACCCTGGAACTGCCGCGAGCGCGCGGTAAGGGCGCGGCAAAACAGATTCTGTTGGGAAACGGAATTCTGTTGTAGGTTGGTTGAGAGGTTGTTATCCACGTGGCCTTCTAGAATCTTCAATTGGCGCGCAGATCTCTCTGGATTCTGATTTCAAATCTTGAACTTATTTTAATCTTGGATTTAATCCTTTAATTATTGCTAATTAAAGTGATTATTGGGCTTTTGATTGGTAGTGAAAAGTGCATTTTTATCATCATATTTACCATCACATTTTCATATTTATTCATTTAATTCTGCACATTTATTAATAATTTATAATTTATTGTGTGCAGGCCTCGAATTATTATTTTAACAATAAATAAAGCTTAATGAAGCCAAAAAGCCCATATTTGAAGCCCAAAAGTCAAAGTGCAAATATCAGATTGTCAAAGTGCAATTATACAAGGGCTAAAGTTGCAATTATTAAAGTTTAGGGAAGGATAGAATTCTACCCAACCCTAAACTCTTGCAGGATGTGCATAAAAGCCAAGATAAGAAGGAAATTCGTGGAAAGAGGATTTGAAGAAATCTGGATTAAGGGTAACTTGATTACCAAGTTATCTCGAAAATCCAGATTAAAAGGCCAGGATCAACCTTCCAGAAGCAGAAGCCCACAGGGACGGACCAGGAGAGGCCACACGCCAAAGCGCGTGGCCAGACGTCACCAGAGTGCCGCAAATCCGCGGCAATTCCTTGGTTTCCGCGGCATAGTTGATGAGATCAAATACCAATTTTCGTGGGCAGTTTCATCCAGGACTCTTCGACATTCTGCCCTATAAATATCACCTGCAGTGCAACGTACAGAGTCGTCCAGCGTCCAGAAAGGGCCAAAAGCTAGGGTTTTTAGGTTTTAGGTTAGATTTATTTCCACCATTGTAAATTTCTATTTTCTTTTTGTAAAACTGAGAGGAGATGATGTATTCATGGAGGAAGGGATCTACTTGTACTGATGGTGACAGTCGGTGTAAGTTCTATTTTTCCACCATTGTTTAATAATCAAATCGAGGTTTGCTTTATTTTTGTATTGTTTTATTTTCTTTTCTTCTTATTTAATCTTGTGTATCTCAGTATTTACTTCCTTCTATTTGTTCTCTAATGTCTTGCCCACCATGAGATCCAACGCTTCGAGAATACCTAGCCGAAGAAGGAACCTTGACGGCTCATGGCGATGAACAGGTCTTCATAGCTTGTTTTCATTTCGTAGAGTAGATTAAGAAGGCGGACGATCCCATAAGCCGTGCTTGTACGCCTTACAAGAAAAGGTAAATCATCGCAACGGTTCAAACGGTAAGCAGACTAAAGAGGTAAGTTTCTTTTCTTTTCTTTTCTTTTTGTAGATTAAATACAACTCATATCCATATTCTTTTCTACCACCCATTGTAAATACCACTATTCAATAATAAAAAGATAATTTTTAGAGATAGCTTGCTTAACGCTTCCATCGCAGTCCCTCCCTGAGGATCACGACCCGCATAGCCCTGCTACCGCGGATTAGAACTGAGACTTGCACATCCTATTCTAAAATAATATATTTTTGTGTGCAGGAAAATTCAGTCAACAAATTGGCGCCGTTGCCGGGGAGGGACGGTAAGTTATTCTCTAATAAAAAAAATTAATTTTAACTAATTCTTTATTCTTTTCTGTTGCAGGTACAGAGAACAGGAAACAAAAATAGAGCAGCAGCAAGGACATACAGCAATCCAGTGCCTCTGCCCTCGAAGGCAGAGCACCTGGACCTACTAATTTGCCGCGGATCCGCGGCAAAAGCCGCGATTCCGCGGCAATAGTAGTGAACTACTAACCTGCTTTTCTGCAGGTTGCTCTGCATTGCAAAATTCTGATTTCTGCTGTGATTATATTTCTCTGTGATCACTCTGCAACTGCTAATTAATTCAACAGTAAACTATTCATTGTTTATTAAAAATTGATTAGACATTTGCATATTAGGCACGTGTCTTTTTAATTATTTTTATTTACTGTTGAAGAGTGCTGGAGAAGCAAGGTACGTACGCATTGCATGTAGAATAGGACTCATCTCTTGGTTGATTTTCTGCTTTGAGTGAATTCTATCTATTTATCTTGTACACTTGCACTAATTCATCTTAAGGGCATAACCCATAAATAAGATAAGGTGGGGATTTCATCACCCTTCCTTAGCCCAAAAATCATATCCCAAGCACTCACTAACCCAAGCCTAATTAAAAAATAGAAGACGTTGGCCCTAGGGACATCTCGGACTCAATAGGAGATTATCCTAAGGGGGAACGGTGTTGGAAGTTGACTCCTGCCAAATCAGTGTCTAGGAAGGGGATTGAGGGCCGAAAGCCCGAAGTGTGGTGGTTATTTAATTAAGGAACGTCTTTGACGGAAAACCTCCCACCACTCTTGCCCCGACCTGGCTGATTAACTTGTGGTCAAAGTCTACACCCTACCTCCCGTTGACAGTCTAACCAGTTAGGAGTCGTCTAGGTCATAGGTCTACCCTAACTTAGATTAGAATTTTTCTTTTTTGTTTGTTTATTTGTTTGTTTTGTTTGTGTTGGTGTGATATGGCATATAATAATAATTCCAATTTTAATCCATATTACACCCCTAACTATTATTCGGATATTACCAACCCGGCATACCCTAACTTTGACCAATCTAGTGTGCCGGAATGGTCTTATCCGAATGAATATAACCCACACCCCCCATCTTACAACTATAATTTCCATAATAATTTCAACTCGTCACAGAGTTCATGGGGTTTCGAGTCCCCCGAGTCTAATTCTCAACCTAATTGTCCTTCATATCCATCTAGTCCACATTCTCCCAAAATTCATACTCAGATCCACCCATTCAGAATAGAAATCCATCTATCTTGGAAATGATGAGTAGGAATGAGTCCAAGCAAAAATCACCATCAATTTTAGACATGATGATACGTGAGTCCACCGACTCACAATTACCCGTCCTATTTCAAGTCCAATCAGAATATGAACCACCTATCGACTATGAAGGGATGCTAGCTGCCATGACTGAGGCTCAATTAGCCCGTGATCATGACATAGATTTGATGGTTCAATGCTTACGTTCTAACCGTCCGGCTGATTCTGATATCGCTGACCACTCACTTAGAGCCGACGAACCAAGTTGCTTTGGACAACAAGATTCTAATTCAGTACCATCATGTGAACTTGCCGAAACTCCAATTTTTGATAACTGGCAAGTTTTTCCTTTCCTGAATTAGAACTTGAGCTTGAATATGATCATGATCTTCCACTTGATGATTCAATTTTATTTCCTGATCCAATAATGACTCCAGTGTCTCCACCTGATTTCACTTTTCCCGAGTCAACATTGGATCCTATTCCAATTCATTATGAAATTGAATCACCCATTTTAGATGATCATATTGAACTTGACCTAGATTCTCACAATCTCTTTACTTCTGAAATTGATTGTACAATTCTGACGGACGATGTTGACCTTAGTTTTGAAGAATTGTATGGCGATGAGCTAGAATTCCTTAATATTGGAAGTAAAGAGATATCATCCATACTAGGTCACATTCCATTGTGGGAAGAAGATTGTGGACTTGATCTTCAATTTATTGATTTGGACCCACTTCCTGAACTTAACCCGACTCCTGAGCCCTTACTTGATTTGAGCTTCTTCCCTGAGTCGGTATTCGTTCCCGCACCTATAATGTCCAAGTCAATAATTCCATCTTTTCATACTCCATTTTGGGACAAGGATGTTGAGACAATTAACTCTGAAATTTATTATGAAATTTGGAAATTTGATGGGGTGAAAATTCTAAAAATTGATTGTACATATATTTTAGTGGGTTATGTAAGGAAAGTTTCTGGTGGGTTCCACCAAATTATCTGTTATCTTGATTGGGTAGCAACGCTTGGCCCAATTAGACCACCCCGGAACACCACCTTATGGTAACTTCCGCCTTCCCTTGTTCTGTTTCATGCATATATGCATACATTCATACATTGAGGACAATGCATAAGATAAGTGTGGGGGTGGGCTTTACTAACATACTAACATAAGTAGACACTAACAAAATTTGCTAATATAAAAAAAAAAATTTAAAAAAAAAAAAATTAAAAAAAAGGAAGTATTTTGACTTATTTTTTGAAAGAAATCTAAGTTATTTTTAAGGATTAGGAAAATCATGATTAGGATTTCTAAAAACTTGGTCAAAATAAATAAATTGTTTAAATTTTAGGTATAGGAGAGAAATTGAATAAATAATTAGTCTTGATTTTACCTTAATGAAATTTGCATACCTAATGCATATCTAGGATTCTAAGACAAAGACCCTTGTGCCTCATATATATAAAAAAAAAAAAAAAAAAGAGAAAATCACCAATTAAGCTGGATACATGTGCCTCAAGAAGCATAAGTATTCACGCCTAAAGGTGAGTGTAAAAAAAATATAAAATAATAAAACCTTAGTTTCGTGGCCAAGTTCACTCGAATTTGAGTCCGCGGGGTGTTTTCTCACCTGGTGCCCTAAAGCCAACGGTTTGGGAGTCATCGACTTTAAGTTCGTTACATGGGTGGATTAGAAAGCCTAAGGAAACTAAAAAAAAAAAAAAATTACTTATATGTATTAACACATCTAATAATCAATTAGTTATGTATTAGGGCCTCAAGAAGCCTTGGTACTTACACGAAAGAAAATTAGATGAGTTATACATATCAAAAAAAAAAAAAAAAGAATATATATATATATATATATATATATATATATATATATATATATATATATATATATATATATATATATATATATATAAATGATAAAGAGGCATGAGAGTCCAAGTTAAAGAATTCCTAGTAAAAACATAAGATGCATATGATTTTTGGTAACGAAAAAGACTATATTAGAAATTCAGTTTTAATTCTTACCTAAAATGAAAAACAATTAACTTATAAAGACTAGGTTTGAAGAATGAATAAAAATGAGGATCCTAAAACTTATAGACTACTTAGTCTCTTCACATATAATTAAAATATTTTCCTTTTTATGGATTTGTGGTGCAATCCGCTGAAAACCCTCACGAGACAACACTCGTCCTCTAGGGTAACCTAGAGGTTTAACGGCTTGTTGCACGTGCTAAGTGCAATCGTGATTCCTACGAAAGTGAGTTAGGTTAGATTAACTTTTCATTTCTTTTTCTTTTTCTTTGTTTTTACTCGAGGACGAGCAAAAAGATAAGTGTGGGGTGTGATTGGTAGTGAAAAGTGCATTTTTATCATCATATTTACCATCACATTTTCATATTTATTCATTTAATTCTGCACATTTATTAATAATTTATAATTATTGTGTGCAGGCCTCGAATTATTATTTTAACAATAAATAAAGCTTAATGAAGCCCAAAAGCCCATATTTGAAGCCCAAAGTCAAAGTGCAAATATCAGATTGTCAAAGTGCAATTATACAAGGGCTAAAGTTGCAATTATTAAAGTTTAGGGAAGGATAGAATTCTACCCAACCCTAAACTCTTGCAGGATGTGCATAAAAGCCAAGATAAGAAGGAAATTCGTGGAAAGAGGATTTGAAGAAATCTGGATTAAGGGTAACTTGATTACCAAGTTATCTCGAAAATCCAGATTAAAAGGCCAGGATCAACCTTCCAGAAGCAGAAGCCCACAGGGACGGACCAGGAGAGGCCACACGCCAAAGCGCGTGGCCAGACGTCACCAGAGTGCCGCAAATCCACGGCAATTCCTTGGTTTCCGCGGCATAGTTGATGAGATCAAATACCAATTTTCGTGGGCAGTTTCATCCAGGACTCTTCGACATTCTGCCCTATAAATATCACCTGCAGTGCAACGTACAGAGTCGTCCAGCGTCCAGCAAAGGGCCAAAAGCTAGGGTTTTTAGGTTTAGGTTAGATTTTATTTCCACCATTGTAAATTTCTATTTTCTTTTTGTAAAAACTGAGAGGAGATGATGTATTCATGGAGGAAGGGATCTACTTGTACTGATGGTGACAGTCGGTGTAAGTTCTATTTTTCCACCATTGTTTAATAATCAAATCGTGGTTTGCTTTTATTTTTGTATTGTTTTATTTTCTTTCTTCTTATTTAATCTTGTGTATCTCAGTATTTACTTCCTTCTATTTGTTCTCTAATGTCTTGCCCACCATGAGATCCAACTGCTTCGAGAATACCTAGCCGAAGAAGGAACCTTGACGGCTCATGGCAATGAACAGGTCTTCATAGCTTGTTTTTCATTTCGTAGAGTAGATTAAGAAGGCGGACGATCCCATAAGCCGTGCTTGTACGCCTTCCAAGAAAAGGTAAATCATCGCAACGGTTCAAACGGTAAGCAGACTAAAGAGGTAAGTTTCTTTTCTTTTCTTTTTTTTGTAGATTAAATACAACTCATATCCATATTCTTTTCTACCACCCATTGTAAATACCACTATTCAATAATAAAAAGATAATTTTTAGAGATAGCTTGCTTAACGCTTCCATCGCAGTCCCTCCCTGAGGATCACGACCCGCATAGCCCTGCTACCGCGGATTAGAACTGAGACTTGCACATCCTATTCTAAAATAATATATTTTTGTGTGCAGGAAAATTCAGTCAACAGCTTTCTCTCATTTGAGTGTGGACCTGCAAATATATAGAGAAGATGAGTAAAAATCATATATTTATTTACAATATGCATTGGGATTATGTGGTAAAATATGCAATATTGTGTATCAATCAGCTGTCTTGGGCCAGCTACTTGTTTAACGGTATCAATAAGAAAGACCATCCGGTAACCCGACTGGCTCCCAGCTCCGACAAGGAGATTGACGACAGGGTTAAGGCTTCTGAAGGCTTCTACACCACGGTTTCGAACGAGGATGTTTTCGAACCTGACATGGTTTTCGAAAGCTTTCATCATCAAGCCCGGATTCCTATCTCCGATCGAGCACTGTTGGCGGGCTTCTTAATGCTGTGGTTGAAGCGCTGTGTGGTGCCCACGCTGCCACATGAAGTCATTGTTGCCGATGTAGTGTACCCAGCGGTGCTCCTGGCCTATGGCAGTCCTATAGCCCTTCTCCCGGCCATGGCGGCTGGCATTCAAAGCGGGTTGCGGGCGTTAACCCAGACTTTTGCGAGGCAGGGAAGGCTGTCGACTCCCATGGCAAGCCAATTGTTGACTCAGAGGGGAGGCCGACGGTGAAGCGCCCCAACCCTCGGGTTGAGTTGCCCTACACGTACTTAATGGCTTGGTATGTGATGCACTGCCCATCTCTGATGACGTCGGTGCCTTGGAGTGAGGTTTTGTCCCTTTTGTACAGCGGTTGGAGGGTTCTGACTGGCGTAATACTTACATGTATTACGTTCGAAAGTGCATTCTGTCTGCTTCGAACTACCAGCTTAATCGCTGCTTCCCCGAGATTCCTGGTGCACTTTCGGGAAAACTTTACTGACTCCGCAGGCCAAGATGATTTCACTAGGCTGTCAACGGGGATTTTTTGGTGGTTGGTTAACATCCGGCCTGGGTATGTGCTTTTCCGGCAAGGGACTTCATGCACGATTGAGCCATATATGCCGAATCGCTTCGCCCGACAGTTCGGCTATGATCAACTCTACATCGGCAACCCCAATGCTCGACTCACCTTCAGTGGGAACTTGTTCGAAGGTGCTCGGGCTTGGTACTATAGCGTGGCCGGAGGGACAGAAGTAACTTTCCGTCTACCTATCAAGGAGCCAAAGGGCCGCACAAGCTTCAGCTTCTGTACCTGGTACTTCTAGGTCAACCAGACACCATACTTTGTTCCGGAGTATTCATGCATTGAGAGTATCAATGCAAATTTCGAAGCAAGGTCGGGGTCCGGTAAACGCTCGCGAGGCGTCGAGCAGTATCTGAAGGCTCTGAGGGAAGTCGGGAGAGGGTCGAGGGAGGAGCCACGAGCAACAAAGGCTCGACAGGCGGTGAGTAAGCGTGCTCGAGGCTCTACTTCCACTGCTGACCCTGCCCCAAAGAAGGTTCGGAGAGACTTGACGGCCGAAGTTTCTCTATCCGAAGACATCCCTGCTGGTGTTGAGGAACCGAGGGAAGAAGAGGCAGATGAAGAGGCGGTCCCCTTAGCCTGTGCCCATAGGTTGCGCAGCAGGGGCTGCAGGAGTTCAGAGGAAGGAGAGCTTGCTGATGAACCGACCGCTGCTGACGAGGCGGAGCAGTGCGAAGTCGACATCATGAGCGGAGGTGATGTTGAGATTCCGGGGGTCTCAGCTCAGCCCGGGTTTTCCTCTGCTCATGAAAGGAGAGATGAGGCACAGCAACCTGGGTCTCCAAGTGTGTTCATCTCCAGTCCTCGGACAGTTGACCCCAGCCCTACCACTGGGGTAATTGGTGGCAAGGCTCCGGCTACCGAGGCCTCTCGCGTTGAACTGTCGTCTTCCTTATCCGCAGAGGGAAGCGATTTGAGGATGAGGTCGACTATGGTGATGAACCCGCTCCTCCTGATCTGAGTAAATTCTCACACATCTCGGAGGAGGAAATACATGGGTGCGAGCCGTTGACGGCATCACCACTGGCGGCAGTTTTCCCGCTGAAGGTACTCCTTTCACCTTCTGACTTGATTTCCCTTTTCATTTTGAAGAGGAGGTTTTAACATTCTCCTTTTATGCTGCAGGGTTGGCCGAGGATATTGAGGCTGCAACCTCCTCGCATATCGAGGAGATGGTGTAAGAGTTAACCCAGCCGGAAGGAGTTGAGGCTCAGCCGCCGAGATTCCTCCAGAGAAGGCAACTACTGAAATGAAGGTGGGCTGATAGGGCCCACTAAGTCCATTCCCTACATCTCAAATGGCCAGGTTGAGGTTGTAGAGCGAAGATATCCTGGTGCTTGATGGATGAAGTCACTATGGACCTGATAGGCGTAACATCGTTTAGCGTAAGTGATGGCGTGAGGGATCATCTTAGGCTAATAATATCTCAGTCTTTAGACTCGGTCCCAAGCTTCAGACCAGGCTGATAAGTTTCACACATGCCATCATGCGCTTCTTTGGGTACTTCCTGTGCCTCCTTTTGCGACAAACAGCAGAGGAGGACCTGATCGGGGTGAAACCAGCACTCAAAAAATGTGTGTAATATGAAATCAATGTAAAGCTCATATGTGCTAATGTGCCATCGATACTTCCGTTATAGCATTGGCTCAACGGGTCGAATCCACAGGGACGGGAGGCGATAGAAGCATTAACAGTCTCTATTCACGTCGTTATGTTAAAAGTTCTTCTTTGTTAAAGAATTAGGAAAAGAAAATAAAAGAAAAGAAAAGAAAATCAAGCATGTGGTAGGTGGAGAAGGCGATGAAAACGACGATGTGAAAACAAAAGAGAAGTGGTTTGGAAAACAAAATAGAAAAAAAGATGAAGCTTGTGGTAAAGAAATGAAAACAAAGACGATGGTAAAAATGAATGATTTTAAAACAAGATAAAAGAAAACTCATGGCTACTAACTACCAATTGCTCCACTAACCATGCTAACCTCTTAGTGATAGTTGCCTCACATGGATCCTCGGCCATCACTAATCCTTGGCTTCAAGAGACGATACAGAGCATGGCCCATAAGATTGTTCTTCTACATTCAAACAACACATCCATACCACTAACAAGTTGCAAGCTACTATTAAATCATCAAAACCGGTTAGAGGTAAGCATAAAATAAAGAAGATATTGTAAGTTAGCAAGTTAGTGGGTTAGGTATTAGAAATGTTAGAATGTTAGAGTCCATCATCATGAGCCATCAATGGCTCTTGCAAGAGCAAGGCCTTGTAGAGGCTATTAAATTCATGTGGATTATCAAGTAAGTAGTTAGATGGTTAGTGGTTAGTAGTTAGATTGCCATGAGAAGAAGAAACTAGCCAAGCATCATGTAGAAGATGGAGAAGATTACACTGGAGAAGAAAGGAGGCACCTTTACATAGATTGCCACCATCTATTACATCAATCCCTCTTTATCTCTCTCTGAATCTCTCAGCCCTAATACAAGATATAAAACTGAAATACAAATACAAATACAAAATACAAGAAATGAAGAACACCTACCTACACTACACTAAAACATAGAATCCCTAGCCTAAAATCAAAAACTGTTCCATTTTGGACGTCTACAGGGTTTTTATAGGCATAAGGGAGTTCTAGAAGACGAGACGGGGCCACGCGTCAAAAATCGACGCGTGACCCCACCAAATGGTCGCGGAATCTCAGCATTTGTCGTGGAATCTCGGCAAAACCAGGGACTTAGGTCCCTGGTTTGGTGCGGGGATGCGCGGCGCTTCAGAGACCTTCTTGGTATATTCGGTTCGGGTATATTCGACCGAATCTTCGTCTAACATGCGCAAAAGTCTAGATTTAATGCATCTTCTAAAAGTTCCCTTACTTGGCCTCTAAGTAATATGGATTTAATTACCCAAAAATGGATTTAATTAAGCTCTTATTACTCCTTTACCCTTAAACTCTTGATTTACCTGCAAGAGAGACCAAAACACGGTTTAGACTGACATTTTATCATAAATCGGTAGGAAAATGCGATATAATAATGCAGAATTATAGACTAATCACACTCTCACACTTATCTTTTGCTCGTCCCGAGCAAAACAAAAAAAGAAAAACTATACTACAAAGGTTATTACACCACTTTCGCAGGTGACGCGATTGCACTGAGCATGTGTAACAAGCCGTTAAACCTCTATGTTACCCTAGAGGAGGAGTTGTCTCCTGATGGTTTTCAGTGGTTGCACCCACAAAATCCATAAAGAAAGAAGACAAATGTTAATATTTTGAAAGCACATTTTCAAGGAGAGACGAGTTACGAAATATTTTTGCAAAAATATAAGCGATCTAAGGTCATAAGTCCACCAAAATTTATTCTTCCTTAAACTTAGTCTCTATGCAAAGATCTTGTCTTCAATTAAGGTAAGAATTCAAAATTGGATTGAATATTTTATCTTCCATAAAATCAAGATAATATGCACTTTGTGATAGTGAAGATTTCTGGGATTTCAACTCTAACCATCAAGCCATATATATTTTTCTTTTTCTTCTTTTTTCTTCCCTTAGTTTTCTTAGGCTTTCTAGTTCACCCATGTAGTGAGCCTTTAACCGATGACTCCCAAACCAGAAGGTCCTAGGGCACCAGATGAGAAACCATTCCTCGGGTTTAAGGACTCGAGTAAACAAGGCCACAAAACTAAGGGGGATTTATTTGTTTCTTTTGACCACCGTTAGGCGTGAATAACCATGCTTCTTGAGGCATAATTATCCAGCTTAATAAGTGATGTTTTATTCATATATATATATATATATATTTTTTCTTTTTATTTATTTTTGCTTTATGGCATTTTAGGTCTTTGTTTCCATCCCAAAAACAGTGTAAGTGTGAAGTGCATACTATCTAAGGAAAAAAAATTCAAGATAAAATTATCTCTCCAATTTTTTATACTTAACCTATAATTTTAAACAAGATTCATTATTTCAACTGGGTTTAAGATATCATAATTAAGGCTTCCTTAGTTTCTAAGATCATCTTAATTTTTTAAAAAATACATCATAATATTGTCTCTTGTTTCAAAAAGTTTTTAAAGAAGAGAAAATTCCTATACAAAAGGGAAGATTTCTAAACGTATCCTAAAAGAAGTGGTACAAAATGGAAGATTTCTAAAAGTATCCTAAAAGAAGTGTAAAAGAAAGAAAATCTAAAAACTCTATGTTAGTAAACCCTCTCCCACACTTATCTCATGCATTGTCCTTAATGCATCGTGATGTACGTATGCATGAAACAAATAGAGACGGAAGGAAAAATTACCTCAAGGTGTGGTTCGGTGGTGGTCTGATTGGTCCATGAAATGCGGCCCAATCCAATTTGCGTTGAGTTCTCAGGAACCCACTAGAGACCTCTATAATACAACCCACTAGAATGATGTAGATATGAATGATTTTTATTAAAAATTTTGCCCTATCTAATTTTCAAATTTTCAAAATAATTTCAGAGTCAAATTTATCAAGACCCTTGTCCCAGAATGGAATGATTGATTTGGACTCAGGAAGTACAGGAACTAATACCGACTCAGAAAAAAGACTTAAGTCAAGTAAAGGTTCGGGAGTCGAGATTGGTTCAGGAAGTGGGTCCAAATCAAGAAGATGAAACTCAAGTCCACATTCATTCCCCATGATGGAATGTGACTATCTAAGATTGGTGATTCAAGTTCAAGAATGACATGTATGGGAATCAAAACTGACTCTAAAATGTTGCTCAAATTGGGTAACATAACAGGAGTCAATATTGATTCAGGAATTTGAAATGGATCACAAATTTGAGGATCAAAGTCACATTCCTCATTGAGTTCAATTCCATAAAAATGAGAACTTGCCAATTTATCAATGGGACTTTCAAAAGTATGGAATTGGTCAAGTTCAATATGATGATCATAAAAGATTTGTGATTCAATTTCACAATGAACTGGCACTGGATCCAATACTGACTCGGGAAAAAGCCTGAATTCAGGTAAAAGCACCTCAGTCAATATTGAAAAAGGAAGTGAAATTGAATTACCAAGTTGAAGTTCAGGATCATATTCATGCTCAAGTTCAATTTCAGGAAAAGGATAACTTGCCAAAATGTCAATGAGATTTGAAGTTTGGACAAGTTCAGATGGGTGTGCTGAAATTGAATCTTGATTTTCAAAATGACAAGAGTCCTGGGTCAGATCAATAGAGTTTGGGATAGCTGAATTGGTCAAAAGTTGATAAGATAGAGTTTTCTCATTCCTATAAATGCTAACTAATTGACTCAATTGTGCTTCCAACTTATTGATAGACTCGGTAGAAGATTTTTGAAAGTTTAGCGCGGACTCTTGCAAGACTTCTATACTCTTTTCTAGATGTGATGTATCTTCAAGTGGTTGTTCTAGAAAAGGAGTGTAGGAATCTTGATTTCCAAAACAATAAGAGTCATGGGTCAAATTGATAGAGTTAGAGATATTTGAATTGGTCAAAGGTTGAGAAGAGAGAATTTCTTCATTATTATAAATGTTGACCATTTACTTAATTGTGTTTCCAACCTATCAATAGACTGAGAAGAAGATTTTTGAAATTGTAATGCGGACTCCTGTAAGATTTCTATACTCTTTTCTAGACATAATTTTTCTGCAAGTGGATGCTCTAGAATAGGAGTATAAGAATCTTGGTTTTGGAAAGATTGTGAGTCTAACATGTTTGGAGATTGAAGTTTGAACTCACACAAGAGTTCTTTACTCATTTTCAGGGCAGATGGTTGTTCAGTATGAGGAGGTGGAACTGAGTAAGACTCTTGAAAATATTGTGAAATTGGAGAGGCCAATGTTTTCTGATGTTGTTGCTCGGCCTCTTGTAGGTTGGCTTCTATACTCTTTTCTAGCTCAGATTTTTCTTCAATGGGAGGTCCAGAAAAAGAAGTATAGGAAGCGAAATTAGGGAATGAATATTGTGTAAATTGTGGACAAGGTGGACACGATGGACAAGGAGGTTGAAAATTTAACTCGGGCGAGGTGAATCTCTATTGACTCTGTGAAGAGTTAAAATTATTTGGAAATTATAGTCATAGGATTGTGGGTATGGGTTGTATTGATTCGGATTAGTCCAACCCGGTGTATTTTGTTAGTTAATATTGCGAAAAACTGGGTTGGAATTATCCAAAACAAATGGGGTCAGTGTGAAATATGGATTCATTTTAGGATTGAAAGAATTGTTATTGTTGAATTCAATTTCACAAACAATCACAAAAAAAAGAAAAATCAAACAACAAATAAAAAGAAAAGAAAAAATCAAAACCAAACCTGTATTAAGGTTGACCTAGACCTAGACGACTCCTAACTGGTCGATTACCCATGGGAGGTTGTTGTTTGAATCTGATCATGAGCTAATCGGCTAGGTAGGGGCAAAATACGGTGGGAGGTATCCGTGCGTAAGCAACGGGCCTTAATTACGCCAAACCACGGTATCCTCGAGGCGTAACCTCTTAATCCCCAACCTTAGACACCGATTTCACAAGAGTAAGATTCAAAACAAGTTCCACCCTCGGTCAATCTCTTAATGAGTCCGAGATGTCCCTAGGGGCCAACGTCTATTAATTTTATTAGGGCTTGGGTTGTGTGAGTGGGGAGGTGGGTTTTGGGCAAGGAAGGGTGATGAAATCCCCACCTTATCTTGTATTGGGTTATGCCCTTAAGTTCAATTCGTGCAAGTGTGCAATATAGACAAGAATATAACACAAAGCGAATAAATTACCCACGTGTTTGTCCTATGCTATATGCAATGCCATATGTACACCTCAATCCAGATCACAACAACAGAACAAAATACAGTATATTGGAATTGAATTGACACGTGCCTAAATACAAATGTCTAAATCGTTTAAAAGCGTCCAAATACCGTATTTTAGTTCTTTAGTTTATTGCAGTGTTTAGGCAATCAAAGCAGGAAAGTAACAGTACAGATCCACTAGCTATTACAATGAACACATCCCAGCACAATAAGATAAACAATTATCACAACATGGCCGCGTTTTCCCGGCAAAAGTCGCGTTTGTGCGGCGGTTCTTTAGAAGCTGGGTCCCTGCTTCTAGAGCAGGGAGATGCAAAGTTAGTGTTTATTCTGCAATATTAAGCACCTGTAAAGATTGTCCTGCACACAAAACAGAGAAGAAAATGTTAACAAAAATGTGAAATCAAAACCATTCCCGTTCCCCGGCAACGGCGCCAAAATTTGATCGGGGCGAAACCAGCACTCAAAAAATGTGTGTAATATGAAATCAATGTAAAGCTCGTATGTGCTAATGTAGCCTCGATACTTCCGATATAGTATTGGCTCAACGGGTCGAATCTACAGGGACGGGAGGCGATAGAAGCATTAACAGTCTCTATTCACGACGTTATGTTAACATTTCTTCTTTGTTAAAGAATTAGAAAAAGAAAATAAAAGAAAAGAAAAGGAAATCAAGCATGTGGTAGGTGGAGAAGGTGATGAAAACGACGATATGAAAACAAAAGAGAAGTGGTTTGGAAAACAAAATAGAAAAAAAAATGAAGCTTGTGGTAAAGAAAATGAAAACAAAGACGATGGTAAAAATGAATGATTTTTAAAACAAGATAAAAGAAAACTCATGGCTACTAACTACCAATTGCTCCACTAACCATGCTAACCTCTTAGTGATAGTTATCTCACATGGATCCTCGGCCATCACTAATCCTTGGCTTCAAGAGACGATACAGAGCATGGCCCATAAGATTGTTCTTCTACATTCAAACAACATATCCATACCACTAACAAGTTGCAAACTACTATTAAATTATCAAAACCGGTTAGAGGTAAGCATGAAATAAAGAAGATATTACAAGTTAGCAAGTTAGTGGGTTAGGTGTTAGAAATGTTAGAATGTTAGAATCCATCATCATGAGCTATCAATGACTCTTGCAAGAGCAAGGCCTTGTAGAGGCTATTAGATTCATGTGGATTATCAAGTAAGTAGTTAGATGGTTAGTGGTTAGTAGTTAGATTGCCATAAGAAGAAGAAACTAGCCAAGAATCATGTAGAAGATGGAGAAGATTACATTGGAGAAGAAAGGAGGCACCTTTACATAGATTGTCACCATCTATTACATCAATCCCTCTTTATCTCTCTCTGAATCTCTCAGCCCTACTACAAGATCTAAAAATGAAATACAAATATAAAAAATAAGAAATGAAGAACACCTACCTACACTACACTAAAACATAGAAACCCTAGCCTAAAATTAAAAACTGTTCCGTTTTGGACCTCTATAGGGGTTTTATAGGCGTAAGGGAGTTTTAGAAGACGAGACGGGGCCACGCATCGAAAATCAACACGTGACCCCACCAAATTGCCGCAAAATCGTGGCATTTGCCGCAAAATCTCAGCAAAACCGGGGACTTAGGTCCCTGGTTTTAGTGCGGGAATGCGCGGCGCTTTGGGGACCTTCTTGGTATATTCGGTGTCGGGTATATTCGTCCGAATCTTCGTCTAACATGCGCAAAAGTTTAGATTCAATGCATCTTCTAGAAGTTCCCTTACTGGCCTCCAAGTAATGTGGATTTAATTACCCAAAATGGGTTTAATTAAACTCTTATTACTCCTTTACCCTTAAACTCTTGATTTACCTGCAAGAGAGACCAAAACACGGTTTAAACCGACATTTTATTCATAAATCGGTAGGGAAATGCGACATAATAATGCAGAATTATAGACTAATCAGGACCCCATCATGCGATCGGTGATACAGTGTTCGTGTGATCGCATTATAATAGAATTTGGGGGCTTTCCTTCTAATGGCAGCCGCCTCTTTGGGATCATCTAGAAGAATGTCATACAATGCATAGTTGATGTACAAGAATCGCCAGTTCATGAGTCTGGACCTGTTGAAGTCTCTAAAGCTTCTTTGGCTTGACAGTCTCCTGTCAGCTTTTGGTGATCTTCAAAAATGGTTCTTAGGTAATACAAGTCGTGACTGTAGACAAGTATTTTCTCTACTACTCCAGTTGGAAGGGCTAAGAAGGCAGCGAGAGATGCCAGTGCATCTGCATGCGCATTTTGCTGACAAGACATATGATCGATGAAAAGGTTTTTGAATACCTCGGCCATGTGAAGAATTGCATCGTAATAGGGTACTAAGTCTTCATGTCTGACTTCGTACTCCCCGCGAACTTGGTAAACGATGAGTTTAGAGTCACCGTATGCTTCGAGATTTTTAACGCCAATCTCATCGGCGATTTACATTCCAATTAAGAGGGCATTGTATTCCGCTGCATTGTTGGAACATGGCTCGTTTAATGAGAATGCACAAGGCATCACGTAGTTCTGTAGGGAGACTAGTACTACCCCCACTCCTGCTATAACATGCCCTTGCGGACCGTTCTAGATACCTGTCAAAGAAGAGAAGCTATATCTGCCCTTCGAAAGATGTCTGGGTCTGACAAACTTCAGCAATCTCGTCTGGGAGATCCTCATAAAGTTCGGTCGCTCTCGGATCTGGATGTTCAGCCAGAAAATCTGCCATCACTTGTCCCTTCACGGCTTTTTGTGGTAGAAAGTGCATCTCATATTGGGAGAGCAGTATGGCCTATTTTGTCAGTCGACCATTTAGTGATGATGGCTTCGTCATGAGCAACCTCAAAGGGTTAACTTTTGATATGATATTTATAATCTGGCCCACCAAGTAGTGTCGCATTTTCTAAACGACGAACAATAACGCCAAACATTCCTTTTCGATCGGGTTATACCGATGTTCGGCTCCGATCATGGTTCTGCTCAGATAGTAGATTGCCTGCTCGTGTCCTTGATCATTATTCTGGGCTAGTAAAGCTCCTAAGGAATGATCCATTACTCGAACATATAGCAGGAAAGGTTTTTCGGAAACCGGAGCTGTGAGGACGGGTGGTTGCGTGAGGTATCGTTTGATTTCCTCGAACGCTTGTTGGCAAGCATCATCCCAAATGAATGAGACGCCCTTCTTCATTAATTTGGTGAAGGGTTGGCATCTTTCGGAGAGATTTGAGATAAACCTCTGGATGTACGCTAGTCTCTCTTATAACATCTAAGCTCCTGAGATTCCTTGGAGGTTGCATCTCTTGGACGACACAGACTTTTTCTGGGTCTAGGTGAATTCCTTTGGATGTCACCACAAATCCTAAGAATTTATCGCTGGCTACCCCAGGAAGGATTTGGTGGGTTTCATCTTTAACTGATGTGCCCGCATGATTTCAAAAACTGTCTTCAGGTCTGCTATGTGATCACTTTGGGTGCGGCTTTTCACTGCAATATCGTCGACGTAGCATTCTACTGTTTTACGCATATGTTCATGAAAATTGCATTCATAGCTCTGATATGTTGCCCCCGTGTTCTTCAGTCCGAAGGGCATGATAGTATAGTAATATACCCCCAGTGGCGTTCTGAAAGAAGTATGCTTTTCATCATTAGGGTACATTTTGATTTGATTGTACCATGAGAATCCATCCATAAAGGACATTCGTTCAAAACCACACGTATTATCAATCATGACATCCATGATTGGGAGAGAGAATTCGTCTTTGGGACAGGGCTCATTTAGATTACGAAAATAGATGCAAATCTAGATCTTACCATTTTTCTTGGTAACGGGGACGATATTGGCTACCCAATCGGGGTGTTGCTCCTCCCAATGAAGCCAGAGTCTATAAGCTTTTTGATTTCTGACTGGATTGCTTTCATTATTTTGGATGGAACCATCACTGCTGCTGTTTGACTGGCTTCACGTCTGAATTAATGTTAAGGTGATGCATAGCCACTCGAGAATCAAGCCCAGGCATGTCCACGTAATTCCAAGCGAAAACATCTATATACTCTCGCACAAGAGATATTAGATCTACTTTCTTGAAGGGTGATAGGCTTTCGCTTATAAAGATGGGCTTAGAATTAGCCTCATTACCTAGATTAATCTGGGTGACCTTATCATCCGTGGTTGGTTTGCGTTGTTCGAAGCGAATATCTCAGAGAGTGTTTAGGTGTTTGATCCAAGGATCTGTATTAGACTTGATCATTTCTTCATCTCCGTCTTCTAGGTGGCTTGTTGAAACCATGTTTATTGAAAGTTCTCCGAAGATGTTACCGATACTAACATCCGACTCCCACGATGGCGTGCCCGATGAGTAATTATGGTATAATGACTCTTAAGACTCAAAGGCTGACGAAATTAGAGTTGACACAACCCAAACTCCTGCGAATTCGATGGTAATAGTCAGGGGTCTTTCCTTTAGGAATGAAAGATTGAAGTAGTGTTCTTCCTCCTATGCCGAAGTTCAAACCAGGACCATTTGTTAAATCATACCCCATGCTCTCCATCATTCTGAGTACATTTGGCTCATAATGAGAGAACTGAGGAGATTCATTCTCGCTTTGTGAGTCTTCGTGAGACATCAATTCGGACTTAATTTTTCTGAAAAGAATTGGTTTTTGGCCTTTGCGTCTTGCTGGAACCATGAATAATGATTCTTGCGCATCACCGATATCTTGGTACGTTTTGAGGGATGACTTCATTGGTACATGCAATGATATCAGAGCATCCACCGCCGACCAGGGTCATTATCCACCTCGGTACTAGTGTCTGATGGCATTGAATCAGAAGCAAACATAGAAAAGTAAGCCCAATTCAACTCTTCATTAATATACTCACCTACATTGTCGGCGGTGTTATTAACATGAGCTTATTAATGCTCGTTACAAGTAGATTTAATTCCCACATGCACTCTTCTTTCGCCTCTGGCTCAGTGTCAGCTTCATTACCAGAGTCGGTCCTCTAGCTGTGGATTCTCGTTTGTCTCCAGAGAGTCTTGGTACAGGAGGGAGTCTGTGAAATAGTTCTCTACCCCTTGAACTGATGCATTCGACAATCAACATTCGGACTTTCCCACTTCCGTCAATGTACTTCGTGACTTGATGGAGAGTGGAGAGGATGATGGAATTATGATGAATTCACAGTCGTCTGAGCAACAGATTGTACGAAGTGTCAGCGTCGATTACATAACACGTCACTTCAGAGCTTAGGTCCCCGATCTGACATTTGAGCTTGATCTTCCCCATTGGGCGCGTATTGTGGCGTTGAAACCATAGATGGAAGTTTGGGTGGCGCTCAATCGGTGAGTGGAGATCCCTAAGTGCTGCATGACCCGGCGAGGCATGATGCTCAACGCGGATCCTGGATCTACCTGGATGCGACTCACTTCAGACGATCCAATGTACCCTGTGAAGTACAGGGGCCGATCATGTTTCCCCTTGACCTGTATATCATCTAAAGTGAAGGTGATGCAGGGAGCATTTGAGAGGCATGGAGGCAGTCCTCTTCATCTTCCTCCTGTGGTCCAGCCAAGATCTAGGCTATGAAGACCTCAGCATCAGCTAGAGCTTCTCTTGTTGACTTTGATAGTCTCAGGAGCTCATAAAGGGTGATTTTGGCTGGGATATTAGCCATTAAGCCAGGACATCAAAGTGGTAAGGTGTTATGGATCCTTCTGTGTTATCCTTTGGAGAGCCTTAGAAAACTGAAGCTCTTTTGTTTCTCCACCAGTTGCTTTGTGGAGGGCTTGGCTGACTCTGCAGTAGGTTGAGGGATGTTTGCCACCATCTCGTCGTAGTTCTTTAAATACAACTGACCTGAACGAGTTTCTGCCACGAGCGATTTATTGAGCTCTGCAGCAAAGACGATTGTTTCCTCTTCCGAATCGGTTAGTGATATCGGTTTTTGCTTCCTAGGAAGAAGCGCACACCACATTGTAGGATGAAGCTTTCGCCTTACTTTTGGACTTTCTGTTGGTAACAGTGTTGGCCCAAAGGCCCATCACTCTAGTTTTGATGATGATCAACTCATGTAGTTATAGTACTAATGATCTTGTGTTTAATTAGTGACAGATTTATTATCAAGATCTTAGTAGGTGCATAGCTCAACAAAGGATAAAATGTCAAGATTTGGAGCTAGCACGGTGTGATCCAAGGAGTTTTTGGATCAAGCTTGGACCAAGTCAAGATGATGAGAAGACTTCAAGGGAAGACTTCAAGATCAAGACTTGTGTCTAGGTATAAGATTTAGTTTTTATTTTTTAGTTAAAATGTAAAGGATAGATAGTTGGTGGATTGCTCAAGTACATCTTACACACACACTCTTGATAGAACTCTTGATAGAATTGCTTTCATAAAAGATTTCTTATGTTTAGAAAAGAATTTTTATTTAGTAAAAGATTTTCTTTGTGACAAAATATATACTTTGGTTTTTGGTATTTCTATCATGTATATTTTTTCAACCATAACCAAGTTTAGAGCTTAATGTCAAAAACATAGATATTACATTATGATTGTGTAGTGGATCATATCCATACACACTATGCCTTAAAATGAAATCAAATATCTTGTTTTTATATTTTGTGAAGTTATGAAAACCAAGTTTGAAAAATACATGTTTTGATTTTGATAAAATTTGCAAGACGCTGAAATGATATGAATATGTTGATATATGTCTTGAAAATTTTTATCACAAGTTTGGTTTACAATATAGAATGTTAAAACAAGTTTATGGAATTTTTATAAGTGTTAAAAGATTTTAAAATTAATTTTCAAAACAGTTTTCCAGACCTGGAACTGGCTGACAGGCTGGTCCGGTCGACCGAGCGGTCGACCGACGTGCACAGACTTGTGCACGTCTAGCAGCACAGTGGTCCGGTCGACCGGACGGTCGACCGCTGCAGAGAGTTCTGCTCTCGGGATTTCTGGGTCGACCGGGCGGTCGACCGGAGGCTCCAACGGTCAGATTTTCGACCGTTGGCGGTCGACCGGCAGCTCTGACAGACCCCAACGATCATATTTTTCTGACCTCTATAAAAGGGGGTTTGGTTATTGTTTTGAGCAAAGATTTTTGGGAGACTTAGAGCCAGTTTTCCTAGTCATTTTCAGAAGTTTTCTCCACAAAATAGAGTGCCAATATTTCCTATCAAAAGGGATTTTATTTAGAGTGTGTAAAAGAGATTTTCTTGAGTTTTCACCAAAGATTCTTTCCTTGCTTTCTCACACAAACACTTGAGCATCCATTGATCTATTCATCCTATAGGAGTGTTCTTGTGAGAGGATTTTAGGTGATCAAGAGTTGTGATCACCAAAGTTCTACTTTGTTCCTTTGAGGAGGCGGACGGTTGTGTTCGCGGTTTGTTTCGGGTCCTAGTGAGGACTTGGTGGTTTAGAGTTCGTGTGTGAACTCTTGGTGATTGAGGTGCGGCCTCGACGAGCCGGTGGGCTTGTGGTGTGTACGGGACTAGAGAGTCCGAGGGCTTGTAGGTGTTGCGGCACCGAGGAGAGATCCATTGGGATCTTGCATAGTGGAAATCCTTCGTGTGTCGAAGGCGGGGATGTAGAGCAAGTGTGCTCGAACCTCGAAACATACCCTTGTGTTTGCGATTGATATCTCTCTCTCTCTCTCCCCCTTTATATCTAGCATTCAATTATTGTCTTTACATTTACATGCTTGATATATTGTGCTCATATTGTTATATACTTGCGTGGGATTGTTGCTAACACTTGTATTCAACCAAGAGAGCCAACGCGGCACCTCAACTCATTCAAGGGGAATCTAGAGGAGTTTGTCCAGAGCCCTTCACGGGGAATTCGGCAACACTCTTGTGTTATACATAGTGCTTAGTGTAAAAATTTAATTTGGTCATAATTGTTTTTAGCTTCCGCATTATTTGGCATTAAGTGACCATTAGATTAGCCATCACCTATTCACCCCCCTCTAGGTGAACTTACAAACAGTAGTCCACTGTTGGCCATCCACAAGGTGGGATGAACCCACATAATTTCTCCCTGAGGTATAGGGATGGGAACAAGACCTTTCTCCTGCTGATGATGTGGGTCCGTATTGATCATTATTAGTTCTCCTTTCGGGATAGGAACTTTTCCGGATAGTGCTGGAGGCTATTTTCCAACTGAAGAAATGATGTCATATCAGCCCTCACTTCTTCTGCTCTGGACGGAGCTTTAGCAGTTCTGCATCGATCAGAGCTTGAAGAATATCTTTGAAGACATAACAGCTCTTGGTGGGGTGCCCTAGTATCCTATGATACAGGCAATAGTTAGGAATGTCGGACTTGCCGACTTCCTCAGGATGTCCTAGCTTCAGGAAGCTTCAATCTGTTGCTCTTGTTGAGTAACTTGAACAATGAATTGACATGTTTGTCCTTGAAAGCATACTGCTTGTTGGTGCGTGGCTGACTTGAAGAACCACCTCCCCTGGCCGGCTGAGGTTTGACGGAGGATTTTATCTCTGTTGCCAATGTATCCTTTCTTTTTTATTGAAAAGATATTCTGGCGTGCGCCTTGTCGACTTTTCGGGTCAGGACTTGTTTTCTTCTGCCCTAACCCTGGCAACAATTTCTTCGGCCTGTTCATCTTGTTGGACCAATTGCTTTCAGGTGCGGCTTTCAGCAACCCCTATCTGGGCTAGGAGTGAAGTTTGTAGATTGTGGCGGCATGTTTCTACCAAGGTGGCCTAGGTCATTCCGCTAGGACATCGGAGCGGCATATTCTGAAATCTCTCCACAAATATTTTGACTGATTCTCCCTTTTGCTACTTTGTTGCCAGGAGAGTGGTGATTGTACTCCAAAATTACATTTTTTCATCACTTTTACACATATTTCCTTGATCATTCCTTTATTAATTAATGCTATTAACCCTTTTTTGATTATGGTGTGTAGTTACTTAAATGAGAGGATAAAGATACAAGAAGCTTCATTTTATCCCTAATCCTATCTAAAGTTGGATTAAATTGAATCCAAAGGAGGAAAGGATTAATCTTCATCTCCTATTCAAGTTCAAATTCAGAAGATAAAGTCCTAGAAAATGAAGGGATAAATCTAATCCTAAAAGAGAAAAGGAGGATAATTCAAATTAAATGGAGTTCAAAATCAATTCAGACTCGGATTCTAACTATACACCTTTTCGTATTTGGATCATAACTTTTTCTACAGATATAAAATCTAATGATTTAAGATGCTACAGAAAGACGACTGGACAAACTACAATTGTTATGTTACCATTCTATCTAATTCAGCCGCCCGATGAGTCATATTCAGCAAATAACACGCCGACTTGCTTCAGGACTGAATTCCTTATTGAATTAGGAAACCTTCTAATTTGTATCCTATTGTGATTAGATTTGAGACCTATTTAAAGAGCTGAAATCTCTCATTGTAAAGCATCTCCACATCAGAGATCATAGCTTAGGATTTTTCTTTTAGTCTCTTCTCCAAATTTATTTTGTATTTTAGTTCTATTTGTGAGAAGGAGAAGCCATTATAATTCGAGGTCACAGATCAATACAAGGTGCTTTCTTTCTTTTCATATCTCTTTTGTTATTTACTTTATTTTTGATTTTTATTATTTTATTTCTTACTTTCTTTTATTTGACATGTTTACCATGAGTAGCTAGATTTTTCTCATGGCTTGCTAAGACGTCACCACCATCACATCTAATGTCTAGTAGATAACTAGATTAGCTCATATACATGCCTACTCTAATCTTTATTCTTAAAGACTCATTAGGATAAGCAACTAGTTTAAACACTTTTTTATTGTTCTTCTTAATCTATACTTGATAAATATCTTGATATTTTAATGTTCAACTTTAATAAGTGTTAGGGTTAAAGATTTGCTTGTACTTTCTAATGATCTTCTTACTTTATACTTGACCGACAATCTTGATATTGTAATGTTACATCTTGGTTAGTGCTATTTCAACCCGTATCCTAGTTTCCTCCTATGTATCTTACTTGATTTTCAGGTAGAATATCATGTTTAGGATTTAAAGTGAAGTAATTATCTAGCTAGCATTAGCACGTATGGTGGTTGATTATTAGTAAGCTGTGAACCTTTCTTTTAGTTTAATCCTTTATCTATATGCAATCCATATTTTCTCTTTCTAAGTTCTAACAAAAAAGAAGATAATAAAGAAGACAATAGTACCGAAAAGCTTCTATCGCATCTCTCCCTGAGGTTTGACCCGCTTTAGCCCTAGCTACCGGGATATATTGCAAAGATTCAGAGTTTAAACCAATCACATATACTTTTCATATTCTTTGTACTCTGTTTTGTGCAATTAAATTTTGGCGCCATTGCGGGGAGGGAACGGTATACATTATTTCTAACTAAATTCTTCTCTGTTTGTGTGAAAATTATAAAAAAAATATTCCCCATGGCTTATCTAAATTCATTTGGTTACAATTCATTTTATAGGTCAAAATCACCTTTCCAACAACCATCTTCATATACCATTTTTTCCAAGCCTATAGAAGAACAATCTAATTGGGAAAAGAAGATAAAAATCTTAGAAGATTTCGAGTGACGAATTCATATTTTGGAAGACTCACGATCCATTCAAAGGTCTCAAACCCTAAATCCATACATGATTCAAAACCAAAATGATTACATCCATTATCTTGATAGGTTAGAATAACAACTGGATCGTTTGGAAAATATTGAAAATGTTAGGACTGAGGAAACTCTACCTAACACCTTTTTGACCATCTTTGATTCACCCAGGTCTATTGACGAGACCAACGAATCATGGTGTCTTGAAGACCTTGATTCAATTTCATCGCACCAACGTGAACTTGATCTATCCCAACCCTTGGACAATTGGTAAGTTTTAACTTCAATGAGATTGAACTTGATTGTGAATACGAACCCGATCCTCAACTCTGTGATTTAATTTCAAACTTTGAATTTATGTTGACTCCGGTGTCTTACCCAAGTTGGAGCCAATTTTCGAGCCAACATTAATTCCAGTACCTGTATATTATGAAATTGGATCACCTATTTTGGATAGTCACATTCATTTAATGGATCATAAATACGAGCTTAAATTCTTTGATTTGGAGACCACTTTTGAACCAAACCCGACTCTCGAAGCTAAATTTAATTTTCCTGAGCCGGTATTAGTCCCCAATCCTATCATTTTTAAGCCCAAATTAATTCCTTCATCAAGTCAAATTCTATTGTTGGACCAAGGTGTAAACAATGTGACCCTGAGAAAGAGCTAATAAAAGGTGGGTTTCTTGATGATCCACAATATTTAGATTGGGTAGCAATACTTGGCCCAATCCGGCCACCACCGGAACCACCACCTTGAGGTCACATTTTGCCTTCCCTTTCTTTTTTCATGCATACATGCATTCATTCATACATTGAGGACAATGCATGAGATAAGTGTGGGGAGGGTTTACTAACAAACTAACATAGGTAGATACTAACAATTTTTTTAAAAAAAAACTTTTTGAAAAAGAAAACAATATTTTGATTTATTTCAGTAAGTAATTGAGTTAATTTTAAGGAATAGGAAAATCATAATTAGGATTTCTTAACATTGGTCAAAATAAGAGTATTTGTTTTATTTTTAGGTTTAGGAGGAAAAAAATAAAAAAGTAATTTAGTCTTGACATCTTTACCTTGATGAAATATGCATGCTTTATACACTTACACGCTTGGGATTCAAAACAAAGACTCTTGTGTCATAGAAAAAATATATAAAATAAATAAATCTAATTATTAATTAGCTAGGAACTTTGGCCTAAGAAAGCCTTGGTACTTACGTGAAAGGTAATTAGATAAGTTTGAAAAAAAAATTAAAAAACACATCTAATAATCAATTAGTTAGGTATTAGGGCCTCAAGAAGCTCTTATACTTACATGAAAGAAAATTAGATGAGTTATACATATTTTAAAAATAAAAAAAAGAAGTGCTTAAAGGGCAACAAAGTGGTAATACTTTGAACTTCTTAAAAAAAAAAAGAAAAGAAAATTAATAAATGTATAAGGCATGAAAGTTGAAGTTAAAGAATCCCATGTAAAAAAATTTATGTTCACAAAGATGCATATGACTTAGGGTAAGATAATAGACTCAATGAGAAATTCAGTTTGAATCCTAACCTAAATTGATAATTAATTACTTGAATAAAGACTAAGTAAAAGAATGATCAATTTGGTAATCCTAAGTACTTATAAATTTCTTAATTTTTACAAAGATATTTCAAATATTTTCTCTCTTTCAAAATGGTATTTCAAAAAAACTAATATTTTATTTTTCTTTCTTTATGAATTTTATGGGTGTAATTCATTGAAAACCCTCACGAGACAACACTCGTCCTCTAGGGTATCCTAGAGGTTTAACGGCTTGTTGCACGTGTTAAGTGCAATCGTGATTCCTACGAAAGTGAGTTAGGTTAGATTAAATTAGTTTCTAACATTTGGTTTTGCTCGAGGACGATCAAAAGATAAGTGTGCGGGTGTGATTGTACTCCAAAATTGTATTTTTATCATCACTTTTACACATATTTCTTTGATCTTTCCTTTATTAATTAATTCTATTAACCTCTTTTTTAATTATGGTGTGTAGTTACTTAAAAGAGAGGATAAAGATACAAGAAGCTTCATTTTATCCCTAATCCTATCTAAAGTTGGATTAAATTGAATCCAAAGGAGGAAAGGATTAATCTTCATCTCCTATTCAAGTTCAAATTCAGAAGATAAAGTCCTAGAAAATGAAAGGGATAAAGCTAATTCTAAAAGAGAAAAGGAGGATAATTCAAATTAAATGGAGTTCAAAATCAATTCAGACTCGGATTCTGACTATACACCTTTTCGTATTTATATCATAACTTTTGCTACAGATCTTCAAATCCAATGATTTAAGATGCTACAGAAGGAAGACTGAAAAAACTACAATTGTTATGTTTATCATTCTATCTAATTCAGCTGCCTTATGAGTCATATGCAGCAAACAACACGCCGACTTGCTTCAGGACTGAATTCCTTATTGAATTAGGAAACCTTCTAATTTGTATCCTATTGTGATTAGATTTGAGGCTTATTTAAAGAGCTAAAATCTCTCATTGTAAAACATCTCCACATCAGACATCATAGATTAGGATTTTTTTTTTAGTCTCTTCTCCAAATTTCTTTTGTATTTTAGTTCTATTTGTGAGAAGGAGAAGCCATTGTAATTCGAGGTGACAGATCAATACAAGGTGCTTTCTTTGTTTTCATATCTCTTTTGTTATTTACTTTATTTTTATTTTTTCTTATTTTTTATTTCTTACTTTCATTTATTTGACATGTTTACCATGAGTAGCTAGATTTTTCTCATGGCTTGCTAAGACGTCACCACCATCACATCTAATGTCTAGTAGATAACCAGATTAGATCATATACATGCCTACTCCAATCTTTATTCTTGAAGACTCATTAGGATAAGCAACTAGTTTAAACACTTTTTTATTGTTCTTCTTAATCTATACTTGATAAATATTTTGATATTTTAATGTTCTACTTTAATAAGTGTTAGGGTTAAAGATTTGCTTGTACTTTCTAATGATCTTTCTTACTTTATACTTGACCGACAATCTTGATATTGTAATGTTACATCTTGGTTAGTGCTATTTCAACCCGTATCCTAGTTTTCTCCTATGTATCTTACTTGATTTTCAGGTAGAATATCATGTTTAGGATTTAAAGTGTAGTAATTATCTATCTAGCATTAGCATGTATGGTGGTTGATTATTAGTAAGATGTGAACTTTTCTTTTAGTTTAATCCTTTATCTTTATGCAATCCATCTTTTCTCTTTCTAAGTTCTAACAACAAAGAAGATAATAAAGAAGACAATAGTACCGAAAAGCTTCTATCGCATCTCTCCCTGAGGTTCGACCCACTTTAGCCCTAGCTACCGCGGATATATTGCAAAGATTCAGAGTTTAAACCATCACATATACTTTTCATATTCTCTGTACTCTATTTTATGCAATCAAGTGGGAATTGTAATTTCTGAGTCGTCTTCAAAGAAGAGTGTCAGGAAGAGCTTTTCCAAATCACCCCAGTTTTTAACGAGCCTTCTAGGAGTTTCATGAACCATTCAAAGGCAAGCCCTTTTAGAGTGCCGATGAACAAACGTGCCAAGATGGTATCATTATCTACTACATTTCCTGTCTTAGACTTGAAGTAGTAGATGTGTTGGTTCAGTGACCCTTTACCGTCGAAAGCCTGTAAGGTCAGAGCTTTGAGCTTATGAGGGTACGGAACAAGGTCCCACTCGGCCGGATATGGTCAGACTACTCTTGCTTCTTGGAGGCCTTTCCGGTGGTAAGGGCTTATAGACGCTTCTCCAATTGACTAATTCTTTTAGAATGAATACCCCCATTCTCCGGGTTACCTTCCTCTTTAGACGAGGATTTAGACGATTCGAAATTAGATTGCTCCTTCTCCTTGATATGTACGGTAGATGAGCTTTCTCCTTCTTTCCGTTTGACTTTAGACTTCTTAGAAGAAGCTTTATTGGTTGACTTCCTCTTGTCTTCAAGCAATTGTGCAAGCATCTGCTTGAGGGTATCAATAGATTCTTGTTGAGCACGAATCATATCGAATTGTTCCCTCTGGACCTGGGCTTGTTGGTCAAAGCGCCTGGCCGTCTCCTCGGGAGTATTTGTCATGTACGCAAAGGCTTCCTTCTCTATGGAAGAGTTCGAGGCCTGTGATTCTGCAATGGTGGAGTGTGATTCACTTACTTCAATGCCCTGAGCCAGGGCACTATAGTTGATCAGGGCTATCGCACAAGTTCGAGTGCGGGTATGCCGGTACACTCCTTCTGGTTTCGTGTCAGACTCTTAGAGCTGACAGCCGGTTGTTTTTCCCTACTTCTGCTTGTCATGTTTGCAGTGACTTCAGGGTACTCTATGTCAGATAAGGCTTTCCTCTGTGGGAGGACATCTCTTAGCTGATCGGAAGGTCGAGGTCAATCGTCTGAATACCGACTGTTTGCTTATATGTGAGCTGCAGTGGCATTTAGAGAGCATTGCCGTGATGAACTGTTCACATCAACAAGATGGAGTGATCTGATTAGCACTCGTTTTCTTTATCACATAATCTCTTAGATCTGTCGGAGGGAGATCAAAGAGATTGGTCTCGGGTTGTCGAGGGCTTTTCAGCTTCTGAGAGCCAGCCTTACGTCGAGAATCTGAGACGCAGGGTTCAGAAACGTGGAGCTCACGTTGTATAGAACAGGCGAAGCTCTTGCGTTTTGACTTTGAAACGTGGTTCTCATGCCTCTGCTGAGCATAGACGCGGACCTCACGTTGCTGATTGTCGCGTTTGGTTAGGACGATTGAGACACGCGGACTTTCTCAATTCCGTGTTTGGTTGTAAAGATGCGGGTCTTGTGTCTCTGAGAAGAAGCATAGCCCTCACGCTGCTGAACGTCGCATTTGGAAAGTAAAGTCTCAGAAACGTAAGCCTGTTGGGCTTCGTGTTTTGGTCTCCATACGCAGACTTCGCGCGTCTGACGTAACTTAGAAGAGACGCAGGCTTGAGCCTCGCGTTCTATATCTGCTAGACAGATGGTTGTTCTAGCTTCTTGCGCCTGTAGTTGACGCGCGCTGATCGAGACAAAACCTGCACACAAAATAAAGAATTTAGATTTAAGATGAAGATGTGCAAGTGCTCAATTCTTCCGCTATAGCAAGTGGCTATGCGGGTCGTGATCCACAAGGAGGGTTTTGCGATAGAAGCATTTACGTTCTTTATTGAAATCTTTAAGAAATAAAACGATAGTTCTTCTCTGTTTTTAAAGTTAAGAAAAAGAAAAAGAGTTAATAGTTAAAGTTAGAGGAATATGAGAGATGAAGAAGGTGAAGAAAAATCAGGAAATGAAAGAAGCGACTATGTACAAATGAGTTTGGGAAAGAAGAGTGAAAACGATCTGGAAGAGGTGGTGATCTACACTAAAGAAATAAAAGAAAAGAAAGAAAGACAATTACTTACCTTCTTTTTACCAAAAGCTTACCTTGAGTTCTTCAGCGACGATTTTACCTTGAAGTGGAGGCATTCAGCGCATAGCCCATAAGATTAGATTTTTGATCTCTTCCACATTACATCATCAAGACTACTTCAAGTATGAAATGATACAGAGAGACTCACAATTCCATCGTCATGAGCTATCGGTGGCACTCGCAAAGGCAAGGCTCTTTCGATGCTTTTAGACTCACTTGGAAGACAGTTGTAAACAGAAAAGTGAAGTAGAAAAGAAGAAGACGAAGAAAACTAAACAGAAGTACATACACAGAAAGAACAAAGATTCAATTTATAACAATCAAAGAAAAGAAAGAAAACCTTACACCATTGTCACTATAGCTCCAGCTTCATTCTTGTTCTTCGATGAAAGTCTGATCTCCTCTTATTTACATAAATGAAAATTACAATTACATGAAAAATAAAAACAAAAACCTAAACTAAAGAAATGGAAAACTAGTCTAAATCCTAACTCTGCATTGGCGTCCCTTTTCAGCACAAAGAATGGCCTTTTATAGGCAAAAAACCCAACAAGCAGGATCTCGGGGAGGTCGGGGGAGCAAACGCTCCCCCTGACTCCCCAACAATGCCGCGAAAACGCGGCTTTGGCCGCGTTTTCGCGGCCAGGGTGTGGCCAGGTGGCCACACCCTATTGGTGGGTCTCCCCGGTTTGACTTCCTGCTTTTATCTTCAGTTGGTTTCTTCGTTTGAGTCCTGGATTCTGACGAAATGGCCTTGGATTCTTGGCTTTAACCGATCGATTCTGAGAGGATTCTTCTCAACCGGTTTTCAACCTCTTGATTTTGCCCTGATTCAGTGAGTGCGAATTAATTCTGATTTATTTCTGAATTTTGGTGGGCTTTGGCCTCATTTCTCTTCATCTCCTTAAAGATTGGGCCTGCAAATAAATTAAGCAATTAATTAGGACAATGCAGGCTTTTATTCTATAATAAGTATGGAAATATGATATTAAATATGCAACATTAGTGACCAATCACACCTCCATACCTATCTTTTGCTCGTCCTCCAGCAAAACAACTAAACTATACTAAGAATTATTAGACCACTTTCGCAGGTCACGCGATTGCACTAAGCATGTGCAACAAGCCGTTAAACCTCTAGGTTTCCCCTAGAGGACGAGTTTTGTCTCGTGAGAGTTTTCAGCAGATTGCACCACAAAATCCATAAAGAAAGAGAAATAAAGAGTTAGAATTTTCGAAAAGCATTTTGAAAGAGAAAAATATTTGAAATATGATTGTAAGATCTAAGCAATCTATAAGTTATAGGAAAACCGAATTTTTCATTCCTAAACTTAGTCTATTCAAAAATTTGTTATCAATCAAAGTAAGGAGTCAAATTGTACTTCTCATCTAGTCTATTACTTTACCCTAAGTCATATGCACCTTGTGATTGTGAAGTTTACTAAGGGTTCTTCAACATTAACTCCTATGCCTTATATTTATTTATTTTTTTGTGAAATTAATTCCTCAATTTCATTAGGCTTTCTAATCTGCCCATGTAACAAGCATTCAGTCGGTGACACCCAAACCGGACAGTTTTAGGGCACCAGGTGAGAAAACACCCCTAAGGACTTAAATACTCGAGCAGATAAGGCCACGAAACCAAGGTTTTTATTTATACGATGTACCCCTTTTAGGCTTGAATACTTATGCTTCATGAGGCATAAATATCCAGCTTAATCAGAGGATACACATTTTTTTCTCATCTAATTATCTTTTGCATAAATACTAAGGCTTGCTTAGGCCAAAGCACCTAGCTAATCAATAATTAGACTTTTTTTCTTCAAACTCATCTAATTATCTTTTGCATAAATACTAAGGATTTCTTAAGCCAAAGTACCTAGCTAATCAATAATTAGATTTGTTTATCTTTTTTTTTTATAAGGCATAAGAATCTTTGTTTTTGAACCCTAAGTGTATAAGTGTATGAAGTGTGCACATTTCATCAAGGTAAAGATCAAGACCGAATTACTTTGACAAATTTTCTTCCTAACCCTAAAAATCAAACAAATAATCTTATTTTGACCAAGTATAAGAAATCCTAATTTGGATTTTTCTATTCCTTAAAATTAACTTAATTTCTTACAAAAATAAGTCAAAATATTGTTTCTATTTTTCAAAAAGTTTTAAAAGTAAAGAAAAATGTTAATTTTTTTTTAAACAAAAGAAAAGTTATGTTAGACCCTCCCCCACACCTATCTCATGCATTGTCCTCAATGTATGAATTAATGCATAGATGCATGAAAAAGACGAAAGGGAAGGAAAATGTTACCTTATGGTGGTGGTTCTGGTGGTGGTGGTCTGATTGGTCCACGAAACGCGGCCCAATCAAATTTTCTTGGGTCTCGGAGGAACCCACTAGAAATATCTTTAATATAACCCATTAAAAAGATGTATCCATAAAGGATCTTTATTAAATATTTAACCCCATCTAATTTTCATATTCCATAACTAATTTCAGAGTCAAATTTGTCAACCACCTCGTCCCAGAATGGAGTATGAAATGATAGAACGGTTGACTTGGACTCAGGAAGGACATGAACTAATACTGACTCAGGAAGGTGTCTTAAGTCAAGTAAAGGTTCAGGAGTCGAAATTGGTTCAGGAATAGGGTCCAAGTCAAGAAGTTGAAACTCAAGTCCACATGTATTTTCTAACAATGGGATGTGACCTAATATGGGTGATTCCAGTTCAGGAATGATAGGTGGAGGAATCAAAACTGACTCTAAAATATTACTCAAGTTTGGTAACAAAACAGGAGCCAATATTGATTCAGAAAGTTGAACTAGATCACAGATTTGAGGATCTAGGACACATATCTCATTGAGTTCAATATCAAAAATTGAGAACTTGCCAATTTATCAATGGGATTTTCAAAATTGTATAATTGGTCAAGTTCAATATGATCCTCAAAGATGGGGGATTCAATTTCATGATGAATAGGCATAGGATCCAACGTTGACTCGGGGAAAAGATCAAAATCAGGTGAAGATACCGGAGTCATAATCGAATCAGGAAGTAGAATTGAATCACTCAGTTGGGGTTCAGGATCATATTCATTTTCAAGTTCTATTTCAGGCAAGGGATAACTTGCCAAACTATCAATTTCATTTGGAGTTTGGGCAAGTTCAAATGGTTGTTCTGAAACGGAATCTTGATTTCCAAAACTACATGACTCTTCGGCTCTAACAGAATGGCTAGTGACATCAGAACTGGTCAAACGGTGAAAACGTAGAGATTCGACCATCATATCTATGTCACGATTTCTAGCATTTTGAGCATGAGTCATGGCTTCAAGCATCTTTTCATAATTGATGGGTTCATTGTCTTGTTGAAAAGATGAAGAGGTGTTGTCTTGGAATTGATAATGAAATTGTGAGTCCATCAGATTTTGGGATTTGTGTTTGGACTCACGCATACTCATTTCCAAAATTGATAGTTTTCTATTTTGGACTGGTGGAACTGAGTATGAAGTTTGAAAATATTGTGGACTAGGTGGAGAAGGAGGACAATTTGATTGAAAATTGGACTCGGGGTAGATGAATTCCCACTGACTCTGTGAAGAGTTGAAATCGTTATGGAAATTATAGTCATACGATGGGGGACATGGGTTATATTGATTCGGATAAGACCAATCCGGCACACTAGGTTGGTTAAAGTCATGATATGCCTGGTTGGTAATATCTGAAAATGAACTCGGTGTGTAATATGGATTATTATTGAAGTTTGGTTAAATTATGATTATAAGCCATATCACACAATAGTATACAAACAAAAATAAAACAAACAAATAAACAAACAAAAAAGAAAAAATTCTAAATTAAGTTAGGGTAGACCTATGACCTAGACGACTCCTAACTGGTTAGACTGTCCACGGGAGGTCTAATGCAAACTTTGACCACAAGCTAATCAGCCAGGTCAGGGCAAGGTTGGTGGGAGGTTTTCCGTCAAAGACGTTCCTTAATTAAATAACCACCAACCTTCGGGCTTTTAGCCCTTAATCCCTTTCCTAGACACTGATTTTGCAAGAGTCAAGTTCCAACACCTTTCCCCCTTAGGATAATCTCCTAATTGAGTCTGAGATGTCCCTAGGGCCAACGTCTACTCATTTTAAGTTAGGCTTGGGTTAGTGAGTGCTTGGAATCTGATTTTTGGGCTAAGGAAGGGTGATTAAATCCCCACCTTATCTTGTTAATGGGTGGTGCCCTTAAAATCAATTTGTGCAAGTGTACAAGATATGTAAATAAGATTCACTGAAAGCATAAAATCAACCAAGAGATGAGTCCTATTCTGCATGCAATGCGAACATATCTTGCTCCAACACTCTTCAACAGTAAAGTAAAGGAATTGAAAAGACACATACCTAAGATGCAAACGTCTAATCAATTTTTAACTTTTGCAACAAACGTTTTACTGTTGATTATTAGCAGGCTTATGTGATGGCATATAAGAAAAAGTAAAGTTGCAGAAAACTATAATTTGCAAAGCAAGCAGCCCTGCAAAAAGAACGTTAGTAGTCCACTCCTTTTTATCGCGTTTTCGCGGCTTTGGCCGCGGATCCGCGGCAAAGCAGAGGGCACTTGGTCTCTGCTTTCTAGAGCAGAGGCCCAAGGCCACTTATATGTTACTACAACTTTAATTTCCTGCTTTGCTTGCCCTGAAACCTGCAACAGAGAAGAAAGTTCGTTTTAGTTCTAAAAAAATTTTCAATAAAAATAAGATTTCAATAAAAATGTTACCCTCCCTGGCAACTGCGTCAAAATTTGATCGAGGCGAAACCTGCACACAAAATAAAGAATTTAGATTTAAGATGAAGATGTGCAAGTGCTCAATTCTTCCGCTATAGCAAGTGGCTATGCGGCTCGTGATCCACAATGAGGGTTTTGCGATAGAAGCGTTTACGTTCTTTATTGAAATCATTAAGAAAATAAAACGATAGTTCTTCTCTGTTTTTAAAGTTAAGAAAAAGAAAAAGAGTTAATAGTTAAAGTTAGAAGAATATGAGAGATGAAGAAGGTGAAGAAAAATCAGAAAATGAAAGAAGCGACTATGTACAAATGAGTTTGGGAAAGAAGAGTGAAAACGATTTGGAAGAGGTGGTGATCTACACTAAAGAAATAAAAGAAAAGAAAGAAAGACAATTACTTGCCTTTTTTACCAAAAGCTTACCTTGAGTTCTTCAGTGACGATTTTACCTTGAAGTGGAGGCATTCAGCACATAGCCCATAAGATTAGATTTTTGATCTCTTCCACATTAGATCATCAAGACTACTTCAAGTATGAAATGATACAGAGAGACTCAAAATTCCATCGTCATGAGCTATCGGTGGCACTCGCAAAGGCAAGGCTCTTTCGATGCTTTTAGACTCACTTGGAAGACAGTTGTAAAAAGAAAAGTGAAGTAGAAAAGAAGAAGACGAAGAAAACTAAACAGAAGTACATACACAGAAAGAACAAAGATTCGATTTCATAACAATCAAAGAAAAGAAAGAAAACCTTACACCATTGTCACTATAGCTCCAACTTCATTCTTGTTCTTCGATGAAAGTCTGATCTCCTCTTATTTACATAAATGAAAATTACAATTACATGAAAAGAAAAACAAAAACCTAAACTAAAGAAATGGAAAACTAGTCTAAATCCTAACTCTGCATTGGCGTCCCTTTTCAGCACAAAGAATGGCCTTTTATAGGCAAAAAACCCAACAAGCATGATCCCGGGGAGGTCGGGGGAGCAAACGCTCCCCCTAACTCCCCAACAATGCCGCGGAAACGCGGCTTTGGCCGCGTTTCCGCGGCCAGGTGTGGCCAGGTGGCCACACCCTGTTGGTGAGTCTCCCCGGTTTGACTTCCTGCTTTTATCTTCAGTTGGTTTCTTCGTTTGAGTCCTGAATTCTGACGAAATGGTCTTGGATTCTTGGCTTTAACCGATCGATTTTGAGAGGATTCTTCTCAACCGGTTTTCAACCTCTTGATTTTGCCCTGATTCAGTGAGTGCGAATTAATTCTGATTTATTTCTGAATTTTGGTGGGCTTTGGGCTCATTTCTCTTCATCTCCTTAAAGATTGGGCCTGCAAATAAATTAAGCAATTAATTAGGACAATGCAGGCTTTTATTCTATAATAAGTATGAAAATATGATATTAAATATGCAACATTAGTGACCAATCACGCGCGTCATCTCTATCGGCATTCAGCGTTCCCGTTACGCCGTACGGGTTGCTGGGAACCCCCGGTAACCTGGAACTGAGGAAGAGGATGGGCATGAACGGGCGGAATATCAGCAACACTAACCTCACGGGTCTCGTGGGAGACGTTGACGCGGGTGTTACGTGTGATGTGGTTAGCCATGGTACTCTTCTTGTCAATCACATCTGAAGGGTTCTTAGATCGGACTTGAGAGCGGGTCCCCGAGGAGACATTGTGGTACTGCCACGCTCTAGGGCTCTTGGAGCCGAAAGAGAGAAACTCTTCATACTTTGCCTGGTCAAACTCCATAATAAGTAATTCAACCATTTTTCTCATGTAGGTGATGTCACCTTGCGCCACAACTTGCTCATCGGTAGAAAAAGTAGTCCCCAACGGAGTCGCCGTCTCTTGTTTGGTGAAAAAATTGAAGGGGCGTGTAAATTCTTTATTTGATTGTAAAGAAAATTACAATAGATCAATAACCCGATTACAAGAGAAGGAAGATATTTAAGCTCGAATCTCCCCTTTGTCTAGTGCTGGGTTCTTGATGTGGCGATGGAAAGTGAATCTTATTTTCCGTTGATCGGGTGAAAGTCAAGATCTGTTTGGGAATCTTCTCTTTGGATGGTGGACGAAATAACACAGCTTCTGTCTAACAAGAATCTCAAAGAGACCGTAGGCAAAAAATAAACTTGTAACAGCAAGTTGTTAAATGAGTTGAACTCTCTTTTTCCTTTTGCTGGAGATCTTGGCCCTTCTACAGCTTACAACCGAAGTTGTTCTGACCAGATCTTTTTTCCTTGCCAATCGACCCCTCTTCCATAGCAAACTGGGCTATTTATAGAGATTTCAGGGAGTAAAAGTGTCCCCTAAAATACTCCATAATGGGCGTTAACTCCCTCATTACGTGGGCAGTAATTGACCCAGTAATGAGGGTAGTTATAACTGAGACGCGGGCTTTGGGCCTCACATTTTGCCATTGAGGTGATGCTTAAGAAACGCGAGCTTTAAATTCTATGTCAAACTTCACGTGAGACGCGGGCTTTGGGCTCTGCGTCTTTGTACTGCAGTGATGCTGAGATGCAGCTTTCATGCTCCACGTCTTGGTCATTGTAGTGATGTTGAGACGCGGGTTTCAACCCTCGCGTCTTGGTGCTGCGCTAGTGGCGATGATTAGCCTTGCGTCTAGAGTTTGGACTCTGCTTTTTGATGACTTGTCTTAAGTGATTTTTAGACAGCCTACATTCCCGCCTTCACCGCGTGAAGGATTTTCACTCTCCACCAAGGATTTTCACAAAAGAGTCAATATAATGGTTTACGCAAGACCTGGAGCTCCAACTCTTATCTTCAAACCTCTACACAAGAGATGAGCATAAAGCCAATGAAGAATATAACCACTTGGTGACCACTGATTGCACACATTTATTGCATTATTCTTTATTACATATCCACATTTATCATGTAATAAATCTGCTAAATTTCTTATCTTAAATGTCTATTTTGCAGAAGATAATCATGGGGAGAAAGAGGATAAAATCAAATAAATACCAGTTAAATTCAGATTTAACTAGATCTATTTGGTTAGAGGAGGATGATCCCAAATCAAGTTGGTTAAATTCAGTTTTTGGTGAATCAAGTGGTTAAAACTAAAGATCAACTGAGGATAACGTCGAATACAGAGTCCAAATCCAAAGGGATAAATGGATAGAGAGAAGATCAACGGATGAGATGAAGTAATTTTGACTCAAATTCTGGCTGGATACATTTTAGTATTTGAATCATAACTTTCGCTATCAAAATGCAAATCTGATGATTCAAGATGATCCAGAAAAATGACTTAAAGGGTTACAACTCTTAAGTTGATCACTATTTCTAATTCTATCATTTGATATGTTATATTTAGCAATCAATACGCCAATAAGCTGCAAATCAGAACTGAATATCCACATCAAATCAAGTTTAGAAATATGGGGAGGATTATAATTCAGAAATAGCCAGCTTTCCTTATCTTCATACTCTCTACCCTCTGTATTTCTCCGATAAATACCTGCAATCTTAAAGCCAAAAAGGACGACCAAGCAGAAAGTAGAATTTAGGCTAATTTGTAGTTTGTAACTTAGGTTTTTTATTTTCTTTCATGTAATTTTTATTTTCTTTATGTAACTGAGAGGAGAGGATACTTTCATGGAGGAATGACAACAAGCTTGTACTGAAGGTGACACTGGTGTAAGTGATCTTTTCTTCCATTGTTATTTGAATCAAATCGAAGTTTCTTTTTCTTCTTTACTCTTATTTCTGATTACTTTCCTCTTCTGTGTTTGTGGATCCAAAAGAAACCAATAGCCTCGAAGTTGTCTTGCCCTTGCAAGTGCCGTTGATGGCTTATGGTCATGGATATCCATTTCTCTGGTAGTGTAGCTTGCCCCTCAATTCATAGTATAATACGGGAATGGCCAAGATCCTATTTGTCATACTTCGCTCGCCTTCAGGCAAAGGTAAATCGTCGATACGGGTCAAAGGTAAGCATGCGCCGAAGTGGTAAGTAAGTTTTTTAGATTTTAGTTTTCTTTCTTTTAATCTTTAGTTTAGATCTCTAACACAATCTATCAACTTTTTATCACTCTTTTCAATTTCTTTGTAAATACCCACTTTCATTTTCTCCACCTTCTCGATCTACCACCTTCTTTCTAACTTAACTGTAACTTAATTTTCTCTTTTCTTTTAAGAAGCTAAAGAAAAATTTTAACCATTAATTGTAGCATAAAAGAGAACTTACTAAAGAAGCTTCCATCGCTAGTCCCTCCTTGTGGATCACGACCCGCATAGCCACTTTCTATAGCGATAGAATTGAGCACCTTGCACTATTGTTATAAAAGTTCTGAAATTCTGTATTATTGTGTGCAGGTTCAAGCTCAATCAACCACAAAGATCACAAACTCTCTCTTTACAACTTTCTATAATTTGGAGTGGAATTTTAGGCTCAAGAAATTTGTGTGAGAGAAACTTAGTCAAAAAGAATGAACTTGAGCACTTAAAACTTGTAGAAATTGATTTGGAACGAAAGATCTTTGAAACTTGAAACTTTGAATTTTTCAAAAATTTTCAAATAATTTTTCAGAATAAACTCTTAATTTTTCTTGATCGATCTAAAACTCTCTCAAATGACTCTTATTTATAGGAAATAGGTAAACTTTATTAGAAATTTAATATGGGCTTAAAACACTGTAAAATGAAAAATTCCCATTTGGGAAAAGATAAAACTGGTTTAAAAAAAAAACTAGCCATTTTGCCCCATTTGACAATCTGGCGGTCAACCGGCCACGACTATTTTGAGATAGATGTTGCCAGTGGTCGACTGGCTAGTCAATTGATCAAGAAACAAAGAGCTCTGCAAGAGAGCTCGGTCTAGGCGGTCAACCACTCGGTGGACCATCCTAAGCGACCAAACTTGGTGCCAGAGAATATGTCAACCGGGGGGTCGACCAAACCCTTGTGCACACATACATGTCTATCTGTGTGCACATTTGTGAAAAACACCTAGAGGGGGGTGAATAGGTGTAATTGCTAATCTAATAACTTTTTAAGAACAAGTATGGATAAATGATGCAACGATCTCTCAAAACAAGACTAGGAGTCGAATACCCGGTGAAGGGTTCTGAACTCCTTCCTCGTGATTCCTCTAGATATGAGTTAGAGGTGCGCAATGCAATCTTGTTGTATGAGATTTGATCGACAAAATATCAATGAATGAACAATAGGCAATGATGAAGTGCACACAAGATATCACAAGTAGAGGAAACAAAATACTAGAAACAATAAGCAATAGAGAGCAATTGAAAGTAAAGCGAAAATAGAGAGCAAGAGCAAAAAATCGCAAACACAAGTATTTGTTTCGAGGTTCGAGCCACCGCTCTACTCCCCGCCTTCACCTCCGTGAAGGGTTTTCACTATCCACCGAGGACGATTACAAGGTCTACCGAAGACCAGAGCACCGAGCTCCGCCACTTACAAGAACTCTACCGAAGAGTTATCTCCACAAGAACAAGAAGAACACAAGTAACCAAGTGATCACAACAAAATCACTAAACTTCTTACAAACACTCTCTTTTATAACTTCCATATAGATTGAGTAGGGAATTTTGGCTCTAGAAGTGTAATGAGAAAACAAAGCTCAGTTGTAAATGAATTTTTCTTGCTAACACAACTGAAAAACAAAGCCAAGAATGAATTTAAAATAGAGAGCTTTTGAAACTTTTTTTTCTTTTGAAAACTTAAAAACTTAGGAAATTTTCTTGGTATTTTGCAAGAGACTATTCTCCTCTATTTATAGGGAGAGAAAAGGGTTAAAACTAATTTATTTTAAGCTTATTTGATCTGGAAAAGATCTCTAAAAACTCAAAAAAAGTCTGCCAAAAACAGATCACAAAAACAGATTTCAGATTGCACCAAAGAGGAAAGAGCCGTTGGGGCTTTGCAGGCCTGGCGGTCGACCGGTCCGGTCGGCCGTCCGGCCTGCTGGCAAAGAGCCGTTGGGCTCGGGTCCACCGCTCGGTCGACCGTCCTCTAAAATGAAGCACAGTTTTCCGAAGGCGGTCGACCGGGCGGTCGACCCAGAAAACCCGAGAGCAAAACTGCTTTCAGTCGGTCGACCGGACGGTCGGTCGACAGACATGCACAAGCGTGCACGTCCTGGATACAAGATCTGGTCGACCGGTCCGGTCGGCCGGTCTTGCCTGAAACAGAAAAACAGTAAGAAAACAGAACTTGAAATTTTTGTAAAACATTTTGAAGTAAAGATAGCCAAGTATCATGCTAGGGAAGGGTAAACAAACATGATTTAAACATGATATATATATCTTTGTAAAAATTAGAGTCATGTATTTTTTGTCAAGGCATGAAACTTAGAAACAAATGCTCAAACATGAAAACTTGTATACAAATATGTGTGTGTGTATCCTAGAGCCAATTTTCCAAAACTCAAACTTTAACAAACTATTTCTTACATTGGTTCTAAAGGACTACAAGTTCTTCAAGTGGGCTTCTCCATATGATCTTGCAAGTTTGATACTTGAGCCCTAATTGAGGTGACTTGAGTCAAAACACCTTCCTTTAGGGAAGAAAACTTCTAGTTTCATTAGAACCCTGAAACACACTAAAACAACAAACATGATTAGTACAAATAACTA
This sequence comes from Agave tequilana, assembly GCA_038442645.1. Taxonomy (NCBI): domain Eukaryota; kingdom Viridiplantae; phylum Streptophyta; class Magnoliopsida; order Asparagales; family Asparagaceae; genus Agave; species Agave tequilana. Next base: position 34,106 of record JAVJIF010001577.1, on the reverse strand, counting down.
TATATGTTTTGTAATCATCAAAACACACTAAAAATGGGTGATTGTAACCTTGGGCCAACAATCTCCCCTTTTTGATGATGAGAAAACATATAAGTTATTTAAACAAAAAGGGAAGAAGAGCTTGGAAAGCTCCCCCTCAAATAATGCTATGTATAAAGAATGACTATGAGAAGCAAAAATACATAAAGTATAAAACACATAGTTTTGTCAAAAACTCAAATAAACAATAAACTAAACAACATACTTATTCTTTTTAAACAATAAACAACAAACTTATTCTTTTTCTCCCCTTTTTGTCATACATCAAAAAGGTTAAACAAAACAAACAAAACAACAAAAAAACTTATCTTTAAGAATCCATAATGCAAACATTCAACTCACCACAAATAAAAGAGAATCTAGCATAATCTAATGGTTTAGTAAAAATATCGGCAAGTTGAAAATCGGTAGAAACATAATCAATATCAATATCACCTTTCTCATAATGATCTCTAAGAAGTGATATCTAATGTCAATGTGTTTGGTTTTACTATGTTGATTTGCATTCTTTGTCATATGAATTGTACTAGTATTATCACAAAATATTTTAACATGATCAAAATGCAAATCATAGTCAAGGAGAGTATGTTTCATCCAAAGAACTTGTGCACAACAAGCTCCGGCTGCAACATAATCCGCCTTGGCGGTTGAAAGGGCTACCGAATTTTGCTTTTTGGAAGACCAAGATACAAGACAAATTACCTAGGAATTGACATGTTCCACTTGTGCTCTTCCTATCTACCCTACAACCCGCATAGTCGGCATCCGAAAAACTCGTCATTGAAAATTGACCCATTTTCGGATACCACAAACCCATTTCAATAGTGCCCTTAAGGTATCTAATTATGCGTTTAACCGCAATTATGGGAGACTCTTTAGGACAAGATTGAAAACGTGCACAAAGGCAAACGGAAAACATAATATCCGGCCTACTAGCCGTTAAATATAACAATCTACCTATCATGCTACGATAAAGTTTAATGTCTACACTTATACCTTGTTCATCCTTATCAAGCTTTGTAGTTGTTGCCATGAGAGTTTTGCTCAGTTTAGCTCCTTCAAGCCCGAACCTTTTGATTAGTTCCTTTGTGTACTTGGCTTGATTGATGAAGATCCCATCCTTCCTTTGCTTGATTTGGAGTCCAAGGAAATAGTTGAGTTCCCCCATCATAGACATTTCAAATTCTTCCTTCATGCATGATTCAAAAGATTGGCAAAGGGATTCATTAGTAGAGCCAAAAATAATGTCATCAACATAAATTTGCACAATAAGAATATCATTTTCTACATGTTTTGTAAATAAAGTTGTGTCAATTTTACCTTTCTTAAAACCATTTGAGATTAAAAATGAAGAAAGTCTTTCATACCAAGCCCTAGGGGCTTGTTTTAAACCATAAAGAGCATTATCTAATTTAAACACAAAATCCGGATGTGTAGGATCAACAAACCCGGGGGGTTGTTCAACATACACCTTCTCTTCAATAAAACCATTTAGAAAAGCACTTTTAACATCCATTTGAAACAATTTAAAATCTTTAAATGAGGCAAATGCTAGTGTCATCCGTATGGCTTCAAGACGTGCTACGGGTGCAAAGGTTTCTTCAAAATCGATCCCTTCGATTTGAGTGTAACCTTGGGCAACTAACCTAACTTTATTTCTAACAACGTTACCCGATTCATCCAACTTGTTCTTAAAGATCCACTTAGTACCAATTGTTGGTCTATCGTGGGGCCTAGGAACAAGGTGCCAAACTTTGTTGCGCTCAAATTGATTGAGTTTCTCTTGCATGGCAAGCAACCAATATGAATCGGCCTCGGCTTCGAGGACGTTCTTGGGTTCAACATGAGAAATAAATGCATAATGACCACAAAAGTCATGAAGTTTAGAGCGAGTGGTTATCCCTTTTGATACTTCACCTATGACAAGGTCCTTGGGATGATGTGGATTGTATCTCCAATCCTTTGGAAGTTGTTGAGTAGGTTCCTCTTCAATTGTTTGATTTTCATTTCCTTGAGCCTCCTCTACTTTAGCTTCACTTCCTTCATCATCCTTTGGCTTGCCTTCCATCGTAGGTGTATCCTCCAATGTCACTTTCTCCAAGTCTTCATCCAATGCATCTATTTCTACAACGTTCTTAACAAACAAATTAGATTCTTCAAACTTAACATGTATAGATTCCTCAATAGTCAAAGATGATCTATTGAAGATTCTATAAGCCTTACTAGTATTAGAATAACCCACAAAAATTGCCTCATAAGATCTAGCATCAAATTTTCTTAAGTTATCTTTTGTATTTAAAACAAAACATTTGCATCCAAAAATTTTGAAATATGAAACATTTAGTTTTCTAGAAAAGTACATTTCAAAAGAAGTTTTTGAAGTATTTTTACACAAGAAAACACAATTTGATATATAGCATGATGTATTAACGGCCTCGGCCCACAAATAATGTGGTAGACCATATTCACTAAGCATTGTCCTAGCCATCTCTATTAATGTTCTATTTTTCCATTCAACTACTCCATTTTGTTGTGGAGTTCTAGGACAAGATAGTTCATGCTTTATTCCATGTTCTTCACAAAAAGTGGTAAATGGTAGGTTAATGAATTCACCTCCTCTATCACTTCTTATTCTTAAAATTAAAGTATCTTTTTCCTTTTCAACTCTTTTCTTAAAGGCTTGAAAATGTGAAAAGGTTAGATTTTTGTGTTCAAGAAAGAAAACCCAAGTAAAACGTGAAAAGTCATCAACCAAAACAAATGCAAACCGATTCCAACTTAGACTTTTGGTTTGAGTAGGACCAAATAAATCCATATGTATCAACTCCAAAGGACGTGATGTCATGATATCCTTGATTGACTTGAAAGAGGACTTGGTTTGTTTCCCAAGTTGGCACGCGTCACAAACGCGGTCCTTTTCAAAGTTCAAGCAAGGAATACCCTTCACCATTTCCTTTGTGTTTAACCTAGATATATGGTCAAAAGAAATGTGGCCTAATCTTCTATGCCACAACCAAGAGTCATCATCGAGGGCTTTTAAACAAGTAATATTACAAGACATATTAGACATATCAATCATATAAACATTATTCTCACAAAAATCAGAAAATACACAAGTATTAGATATTCTATCAATTACTTTACAAACTACATTATCAAAACTACATCAAAACCTTTATCACAAAGTTGACTAAAACTCAAGAGATTATGCTTGAGGCCATCAACTAAAATAACATTCTCAATTAAAGGGGATGTACCAAGTTTAACATTACCAATACCGATGATTTTACCCTTGGCATCATCTCCGAAGGTGACGGTGCCACCTTCATGGTATCTTGATAGGGTTGCAAAGTTGTTGATGTCCCAAGTCATGTGCCTTGAGCAACTACTATCAAGATACCACAATCCTCTACGTCGTTGGGCCTTGGAAGGTACCTACATCATTTAACAAATTCATTGATTTTGGTACCCAAATTTTCTTGGGTCCTTGAAAGTTAGTGTTTCGAACCCAAACATTATGACTAGATGCATTTAGTCTATCATAGCAAAAGTTAGCTAAGTGTCCTTTACGGCCACAATATGAACATGAAAACACTTTACCATACATGAATGCATGATGTGTGTGTGAAGTGTGAGCATGTTTTGGGGGTTTGGCATGACATATAGGTTGTGTGGTATGTACATGAGCATAAGCATGAAAAGCATGTTTCTTAGGGGCTTGTTTCTTAGGAAATATAGCCTCAAGTCCATTCTTGTCAAATTCACACTTTTTCAAAACTACTCCTAAAGAATCAATTTTCTCTTTTAGCATAGTTATTTCATTTTTATCAACTTGTGGAAACTTACCTTTGCATGAAATCTTGTAGTTGTCAAAATCTTTTGGGTGGAAACTAGAGTGGAAAGTAATTCATCTTTTTCTTTAGAAAGTGTAAAAACTTGGTGATTAAGAGACTCATTTTCCTTTTTCATTTTTAAAAACTTTTTCTTTAGAAAATCATAGTTGTGTGAGAGTTCTACAAATGCTTCTCCTAATTCATCCATGGAAAGCTCATCATTAATAGAAGAAGTGTTAGGGGTTACCTTGCTTGTGCCTTCAATAGCCATGAAGCACATGTTTGCGGTGTCAACCTCCTCCTCGGATTCGCTCTCGGAATCCCATGTGGCCTTCAAAGCTTTTTCTTATAAGGCTTCTTGGAGGTGGAGGGCTTCACTTTGTCCGGACATTCCGCCACTATGTGTCCCGATTTTTGGCAATTGAAGCAAATAATCTTCCTTTCTTCTTTACCTCCTTGCCATCTCCTTCTACCTTGGAACTTAGCCTTGTTATACATCCTCCGAACATTCTTGACAAGAAGTGAGAGCTCTTCGTCATCTTCTTCTTCATCGTCTTCGTCGGAGTGTGTGGATTGACATTTGAAGGCTATTGTCTTCTTCTTGGAGGGAGCCATATCCTCCCTTGCTTTTCTCTCCATCTCATGGGTTTTGAGGTTCCTAATGAGACCAATTAGCTCCATCTCCTCCTTGTCATTTAGTTCCTTCAAGGTAGTTGCCTTTACTTCCCATGAAGGAGGAAGAGCCCGGATGATCTTTCTAACTCTTTGATCGTTGTCGATAGCATCACCTAGAGAAGAAAGTCCATTAGTGATCTTTGTAAATCTTGTAACCATATCATCTATGGTTTCATTTTCTTGCATGCAAAAATTCTCATATTAGGACCGAAGAAGGTCTATTTTAGCCCTCTTCACTTGTGAAGTCCCTTTATGTGTTACTAGCAAGTGTGTCCAAATCTCAAATGCGGATTTGCAATGGATAACCCTAGAAATGTCATCATCATTGAGGGCTTGAAGTAGTGCATAGTGAGCCCTAGCATTGGCATCAAATTCCTTAGCCTCAATTTCGGACCAAGTGGATTCATCACCGGTGGGTGCACTAAAGGGTTTGGTCACGGCCTTTGCAACTCGACTTCCTAGAGATTGCAAGAAAATGGTCATCTTAACTTTTCATATGGGAAAGTTAAGTCCATGAAACTTAGGAGGGGTTTTAATTCCATCGGCCATTTTTACTAAGTGAAAATGAATGAGATGATTAGCAAAAATAGGATCTCTCTAAGGTTGTTAAGCCAAGAGCCTAGAGACCAAGCTCTGATACCAATTGAAAAACACCGAGAGGGGGGTGAATAGGTGTAATTGCTAATATAATAACTTTTTAAGAACAAGTATGGATAAATGATGCAACGATCTCTCAAAACAAGACTAGGAGTCGAATACCCGGAGAAGGGTTCTGAACTCCTTCCTCGTGATTCCTCTAGATATGAGTTAAAGGTGCGCAATGCAATCTTGTTGTATGAGATTTGATCGACAAAATATCAATGAATGAATAATAGGCAATGATGAAGTGCACACAAGATATCACAAGTAGAGGAAACAAAATACTAGAAATAATAAGCAATAGAGAGCAATTGAAAGTAAAGCGAAAATAGAGAGCAAGAGAAAAGATAATCGCAAACACAAGTATTTGTTTCGAGGTTCGAGCCACCGCTCTACTCCCCGCCTTCACCTCCGTGAAGGGTTTCCACTATCCATCGAGGATGATTACAAGGTCTACCGAAGACTAGAGCACCGAGCTCCACCACTTACAAGAACTCTACCGAAGAGTTATCTCCACAAGAACAAGAAGAACACAAGTAACCAAGTGATCACAATAAGATAACTAAACTTCTTACAAACACTCTCTTTTACAACTTCCTTATAGATTGAGTAGGGAATTTTGGCTCTAGAAGTGTAATGAGAAAACAAAGCTCAGTTGTAAATGAATTTTTCTTGCTAACACAACTGAAAAACAAAGCCAAGAATGAATTGAAAATAGAGAGCTTTTGAAACTTTTCTTTTCTTTTGAAACTTTTCTTTTCTTTTGAAAACTTGAAAACTTAGGAAACTTTCTTGGTATTTTGCAAGAGACTATTCTCCTCTATTTATAGGGAGAAAAAAGGGTTAAAACTAATTTATTTTAAGCTTATTTGATCTGGAAAAGATCTCTAAAAACTCAGAAAAAGTCTGCCAAAAACAGATCACAAAAACAGATTTCAGATTGCACCAAAGAGGAAAGAGCCGTTGGGGCTTTGCAGGCCTGGCGGTCGACCGGTCCGGTCGGCCGTCCGCCCTGCTGGCAAAGAGCCGTTGGGCTCGGGTCGACCGCTCGGTCGACCGTCCTCTAAAATGAAACACAGTTTTCCGAAGGCGGTCGACCCAGAAAACCCGAGAGCAAAACTGCTTTCAGTCGGTCGGCCGGACGGTCGGCCGACAGACATGCACAAGCGTGCACGTCCTGGATACAAGATCCGGTCGACCGGTCCGGTCGACCGGTCCGGTCGGCCGGTCTTGCCTGAAACAGAAAAACAGTAAGAAAACAGAACTTGAAATTTTTGTAAAACATTTTGAAGTAAAGATAGCTAAGTATCATGCTAGGGAAGGGTAAACAAACATGATTTAAACATGATATATATCTTTGTAAAAATTAGAGTCATATGTTTTTTGTCAAGGCATGAAACTTAAAAACAAATGCTCAAACATGAAAACTTGTATACAAATATGTGTGTGTATCCTAGAGCCAATTTTCCAAAACTCAAACTTTAACAAACTATTTCTTACATTGGTTCTAAAGGACTACAAGTTCTTCAAGTGGGCTTCTCCATAAGATCTTGCAAGTTTGATACTTGAGCCCTAATTGAGGTGACTTGAGTCAAAACACCTTCCTTTAGGGAAGAAAACTTCTAGTTTTATTAGAACCCTGAAACACATTAAAACAACAAACATGATTAGTACAAATAACTATATATATTTTGTAATCATCAAAACACACTAAAAACGGGTGATTGTAACCTTGGGCCAACAATTTGATCTACCGTTCGATTGACCGAGAACTGTACAGACTTCTCTGCTCACATGGGAAGTCAACCGGTGGTCGACAGCCCAACCCAAAAATCTTAAAAACATTGATTTTAAATTTTCAATCTAATTTTAAAATAATATAATGTATTAAAAATAGTTTTTGGCAGGAATTAAACCATGACATACATGTAAACATATATAGATAAAATCATAAAAGATCAGAACATGTATTCGATAAACTCAAAATAAAAACAATTTATTTTTAAAAACGTTTCGTATGTGTGAGACTTCTTAAGCATTAATAAACACTCTAAATTTAACAAGGATTGCACTATCTTCATGCCTTCTTCAAGTGGAATTCTTCAATAATTCACGCTTTAACCTTTTGAGTTTGAATCCCATGCTTGAGTTAACTTGAATATTTCAATACCTTCCTTTTTAGGTAGAATAAAACGAGATCTCGGCTCTTGAATCTTGTAATCCCAAAAATACTTGAACTTGATTAGTATCTCATAACCACATGAGTTTTTTAATCATCAAAATAGAAACGGTGAATATACCCTTGGGCCAATAATCTCTCCCTTTTTTATGATGACAAAACTCACGAGTTATTTATATGAAAATATGAAAAGCTTGAAAAGCTCCCCCTGAAATTATGCTTTTGCGAAATCAAGTTCAACATGACTAAAAGATTGATTATTATAAGTAAATCACATGCATATCAAAAAGTTTAACAATTTAAAACAATATGCATAAACAGTCATCCATCCATCCATTCCTCCAACCGCCAAAATAGGTATGCAATAAAGAATAAGATAACTCAATATTGCATAAAACATAAGAATAGATCTATGATAAAAATAACTCAAAAACTTCTCTCCCATTTTGTCATGCATAAAAAAGGAGCACCAATTTTGAAAACATGCAAACTTTAATATCAATTAAGAGGTATTAAATATGAATACAAACTTAAATACCAATTGATGCCAACTGATTGAAAACAATAGAGAGTGATACCAATTGAAAGAATTCCAAATACTAAACATAAAAGTCAAGTCTCTATCATACAAACATTTAATTCACAACAAATGAAAGAAAATCTATTGTAATGAAGAGGTTTTGTAAAAATATCGGCCAATTGAAGATCCAAAGAAATATAATCAATTTCACTCATAATGATCTCTAAGAAAGTGATATCGAATTTTTATATGCTTGGTCTTACTATGTTGATTTACATTCTTGGTCATATGAATAGTACTAGTATTATCACAATAAATCTTAATATGATCATAATGCAAATCATAATTAATCATACACGTATATCACATTATTTATTAGTACATACCTACACTAATCTTGTAATAAAAATAACTCAAAAACTTCTCTCCCATTTTGTCATGCATAAAAAAGGAGCACCAATTTTGAAAACATGCAAACTTTAATATCAATTAAGAGGTATTAAATATGAATACAAACTTAAATACCAATTGATTCCAACTGATTGAAAACAATAGAGAGTGATACCAATTGAAAGAATTCCAAATACTAAACATAAAAGTCAAGTCTCTATCATACAAACATTTAATTCACAACAAATGAAAGAAAATCTATTGTAATGAAGAGGTTTTGTAAAAATATCGACCAATTGAAGATCCAAAGAAATATAATCAATTTCACTCATAATGATCTCTAAGAAAGTGATATCGAATTTCTATATGCTTGGTCTTACTATGTTGATTTACATTCTTGGTCATATGAATAGTACTAGTATTATCACAATAAATCTTAATATGATCATAATGCAAATCATAATTAATCATACACGTATATCACATTATTTATTAGTACATACCTACACTAATCTTGTAATAAATTGCTAATCACCTTGTCTTAATATTTAATACATATAGGATATGATTAATGCAGGAAGGGAAGATAATACAAAATAAATACCGATTAAATCAGATTTATATGGATCTATTTGGTTAGCTGAAGATCATCACAAATCTAATCCAACTAAATTAGATTTAGTTGGATTTATTTTATTAGCTGGGAAATTAAGTAGATAGAGGCAAATCCATAAATCCAAAGTAAACCCTATCAATATACAAAGGGCTATCAAAAAGATTTGGTTGTATATTTAGAAAATTCAGAGAGATAAGATACAATCTAACTGAAGATCATGGGATAAAATAAAAATTTATCTCTAACCTTATCTCCAACCTTATCAGAAGATCTTTTCTGTTGGGTAAGAGATTTTACCCCTATCTTCATACGCTCTCCTTTATCCAGTTTTGGCTATAAATACCTGCATTTCTGAAGGCAAAGGGGCACCACTCAGTAGAGATAATTTTTAGGATATGTTTTCATTCTAATTCAGTTTAGAATTTTGTTTTTTTTCATGTAATTTTCAAATTTATTTATGTAACTTAGAGGAGAGAAGAGTTTCATGAGAGAATAAGAGTGAAGACTGTACTGAAAGTGACACCGGTGTAAGTTGTTCTTCTCTTCTTTTATCGTTACTTCAATTAAGCTAATGTTATATTTGTTTATCTTTTATGCTTTTATACTTCTGTCTTCTACTTTTCTTTTTTTGATTTTGATGATAATCCAAGTGAGTCGAATAGCAACGGTATTGCCTTGCCTTTACGAGTGCCACCGATAGCTCGTGACTATGGATTCCTCCACAAAGTTTATACCATTTCATACTAGCTCGACGTAGTCTTGATTATGTAATGTGGACGGGGATAGAAATTGATCTTATGTGTTATGCACTGATCGCCTCCAAATCAAGGTAAACGTGCCAACTATCCAAGGTAAGTCATCGGCCAGATGAGATAAGTAAGTATTTTAGTTTTTTCTTTTTTTCATTTCATAGTTAGAAACACTTCAAAGAACAACTCTTTCTTTACCATTTTAATTCTTAATTTTTAACTAAGTTTTTCTTTTCCTTCTAAATAATTACCATCTTCTTTCTAATTTAACCATACATTTATTTTCTTTTCTTTTAAAAATAAAGAAGAACTTTTAACCAATTTTAGTAACTTAAAAGAAACTTATCTAAACGCTTTCATCGCAAGTTTCTCCTTGTGGATCATGACCCACATAGCCACTTGCTATAGCGGTAGTATTGAGAATCTTGCATTTTCTTAATCTTCATTCCTAATTATGTATTTTTGTATACAGGTTTATCTCAATCAAATTTTGGCGCCATTGCCGGGGAGGAATAATAAGTTTTTTTTAGTTTACTTAAAGGTTAATTTTTTCTTCTCTGTTCTTGTGTGCAGAAGGAGACATCAAGAAATTTTTTGCAGCAGTGGATATATAAGTTGCCCTGGACTCTGCTCAAGAAAGCAAACCCAAAAGCCCTCAGATTTGCCACGCAAACGCGGTAAAAGCCCCGTTCTCACGGCAATCTAAGTGAACTGCTAACCTGTATTTTTTGCTGGTTGGTTTAATTACAAAGTTTAAGTTTCTGCAGTTATTTATTTTTTATTTAACTTACTTTACATACTTTTCTAACCTCAATAGTAAATTGTTGCTTGTACATGCTAAAAGAATGTTTAGACTTGCATTTAGGGAGGTGTTTAATTCATTACATTTCATAATTGTTGAAGAATGCTGGAGCAACGCTACGTGTGCGTAGCATGTAGTAGTAGGAAACACATTTTGAGTGATTCATATTACTTAAGTGTTGCTTATACTATATACTTGTGTACTACACTAAATTGAATTAAGGGCTTGTCCTATAAACAAGATAAGGTGGGAAAGTCATTACCCTTTCTTAGCCCAAAAACAATCTCCTCATTCACTAACCTAAGCCTAATTTAAAACTGAGTAGACGTCAGCCCTAGGGACATCTCAGACTCAATAGGAGACTAACCTAAGGGGGAAGTTGATTTGAATTTGACTCTTATCAAATCAGTGTCAAAGGTTGGGGACTGAGAGGCGAAACCTCGAAGAACAGTGGTTTGGCATAATTAGACTCGTTGCCTAGGCATGGATACCTCCCCCTGGTCTTGTCGCTACCTGATCGATTAACTTGTGGTCAGATTCTACAATATAATCCCCATGGACAGTCTAACTAGTTAGGAGCTGTCTAAGTCAATGGTCTATCCTAATTTAGGCTAGATTTTTCTTTCTTTCTTTTTGTTTGTTTATTTGTTTGTTTATTGATTGGGCAGAATCGGACACCTGAAAACATGTGTTTTATGAAATCAGGGAAATTATGTGTATGCTAATGTTCCCTCGATACTTCCGTTATAGCATTGGCTCAACGGGTCGAATCCATAGGGACGGGAGGTGATAGAAGCATTAACAGTTCTTATTCATGTCGTATGTTAACAAGTTTTTTCTTTGTTAAAGAATGAAAAAAGTAAAAAGAAAAGAAATCTAAAAGTGATAGATGGAGAAGGTGATGAAAACGGTGATATGAAAACAAATAAAAAGTGGATGTAAATCGGTGGAAGAAAACAAGAAAATGGAAATAAGATAAAAGAAAATAAAATAAGAAGAGATTTTGGAAAATGGTTTTAAAAACAAAATAAAAGAAAGAAGTAGAAGAAAGGAGATGAAAACAACAAGAAATAAAAATTGTATTTTTTATGTTAAAGAAAAGGTTTGAAAACAAAATAAAAAGAGAAAAAGATTCATAGCAACTAACTACTAAATGCTCCACTAATCATGCTAACCTCTTAATGATAGTTATCTCACATGGATCTTTGACCATCACTAGTCCTTGGCTTCAAGAAGCAAAACAAAGTATGGCACATAAGAAGGTTCCTCACATACAAAACTTGTATCAGGAGCAAGCTAATACAAATCTTAGATCATCAAAACTATTAGAAGCAAGTATGAAATAAAAGAGAATTAGCTTCAGTAAGTTAGGAAATTAGATGTTAGAATCCATCATCATGAGCCATCAATGGCTCTTGCAAGAGCAAGACCATGTGATGCTATTAGATTTATGTGGATTATCAAAAGAAAGTTAGATAATTAGTGATTAGTAGTTAGATTACCATGAAATGAAAGTTAGCTAGTCATGTTAGAGGTTAGCATAGAAATCACTGAAGAAAGGAGGAAGATTACATAGATTGTCACCATCTCTTACATCAATCTCTCTCTTTCTCTCTCTGAATCATCTCTTACCTAATACATGAATCTAAAAGGAAATAAAAATATAAGAAAAATAAGAAGAGAAGAAGAACGCCTACACTACACTAAAAGAGAGAGATCCTAGCTACTGCTCTCCACCCCTCGTCTCAGGTCCATAAATGCAGTATTTATAGGCATGGGAAGGATCTGGAAGGGGAGACGAAGTCACGCGTCAAAAATTCACGTGTAGGCCCACCAAAAAAGCCACGACAGCCTGGAGTAAATGCGGTAATATTTAGGCCAGTTGCCCTAAACTTTGGTCACGTGGTATGTCTGGCTTCGAGCACCTTCTGTATGTATCTGGTTTTGCAATATTTAGACGTGTATTTCTCTAGATACGTCTTACGCATTTTCTAGAAACTCTCTAGCTTGCCTCCAAAAATCCGGTTTACTTACCCAAATGGGTAAAATTAAGCTCTTATTACTGCTTTGCCCCTAGATTATTGATTATCTGCTAAATAGACCAAAATACGGGTGAGAAACATCGTTTTATTCATAAATCGGTAGGAAAATGTGATGTAATAATGCATAATTGTAGACTAATCACATTCCCACACTTATTCAGAAACATGTGTTCAAAATATTTTTGTAAAAATTTAAGCGATCTAAGATCATAAGTCCACCAAAAATTATTCTCCCTTAAACTTAATCTATATGAAAGATCTTGTCTTCAATTAAGGTAAGAATTCAAAATTGGATTGAATATTTTATCCTTCATAAAACCTAGATAATATGCACTTTGTGATAGTGTAGATTTCTGCGATTTCAACTCTAACCATCAAGCCATTTATTTATATATATATTTCTTTCTTTTTTCCCTTTAGTTTCCTTAGGCTTTCTAGTTTACGAGGGTAGTGAGCCTTTAACCGATGACTCCCAAACCAGATGGTCTTAGGGCATCAGATGAGAAAAAATCCCTCAGGTTTAAGAACTCGAGTAAACAATGCCACAAAACTAAGGGGGATTATTTGTTTCTTATGACCACCGTTAGGCGTGAATAATCATGCTTCTTGAGGCATAGTTATCCAGCTTTAATAAGTAGTTTTTTATTCATGTATACCATATATTTTTTCTCTCTTTATTTATTTTTGCTCTATAGCATTTTAGGTCTTTATTTTCATCCCAAAAATGTATAAGTGTGAAGTGCATACTATCTAAGTCAAAAAATTAAAGATAAAATTATCTCTCTAATTTATCTTACTTAGCTTATAATCTTAAACAAGATCCATCATTTTTACTAGGTTTAAGATGTCATAATTTAAGGCTTTCTTAGTTTCTAAGATCATCTTAGTTTTCTTAAAAATAGATCAAAACTTTGTGTCTTATTTCAAAAAGTTTTTTAAAGAAAGGAAAATTCCTATACAAAAAGGGAAAATTTCTAAGAATATCCTAAAAGAAGTGAAAAGAAAAAGAAAATCTAAAAAGTCTATGTTAGTAAACCCTCCCCCACACTTATCTCATGCATTATTCTCAATGCATCATGAATATATGCATGCATGAAACAAATAGAGAAGGAAGGAAAAATCACCTCAAGGTGATAATTCCGGTGGTGGTCTGATTAGTCCACAAAATGCAGCCCAATCCAATTTGCGTTGAGTTCGGAAGAACCTACCAATGACCTTTGTAATACAACCCACTAAAATAATGTATATATGAATAATTTTTATTAAGAATTTTATCCCATCTAATTTTCAAATTTTAAAAATAATTTCAGAGTCAATTTTATCAACATTCTTGCCCAAGAACGAAGTGTGAAAAGATGAAATGATTGATTTAGACTCAAAAAGTACAAGAACTAATACCAACTCAAGGAAGTGACTGAAATCAAGTAAAGGTTCTGGAGTCAGGATTATTTTAGGAAGTGGGTCCAAATAAAGAAATTAAAATCCTATTCCACATTCATTTTCCCACAATAGAAGGTGACTTACTAAGGTTGGTGATTCAAGTTCAAGAATGACAGGTATGGGAATCAAAACTGACTATAGAATGCTGCTCAATTTGGGTAATAAAACTGGAGTCAATATTGATTTAGGAATTTGAACTGGATTATAAATTTGAGGATCAAAGTCACATTCTTGTCTGAGTTCAATTTCATAAAAATGAGAACTTACCAATTTATGAATGAGATTTTCAAAAGTATGGTATTGGTCGAGTTCAATATGATGATCATAAAAGATGGGTGATTCAATTTCACGATGGACTGGCACAGGATCCAATACTGACTCTGAAAAAAAATTGCAATCAGGTGAAGACACTGGAGTCATTATTGAATCAGGAAGTGAAATTGAATTACCAAGTTGAGGTTCAGGATCATATTCATGCTCAAGTTCAATTTAAGAAAATGATAACTTACCAAAATATTAACATGGTTCTCAAAAATTTAATGTTCGTCAAGTTCAAATGGGTGTGCTGAATTGAATCTTGGTTTTCAAAACAACATGATTCATGATCTAAATCGATAGAGTTAGAGATATCTGGATTGCTTAAAAGTTGATAAGAGTGAGTTTTCTCATTCCTATGAATGTTAACCAATTGAGTCAGTTGTGTTTCTAACCTATTGATAGAGTAGGCAAAAAAATTTTAAAATTGTTGTGAGGTCTCATGCAAGATTTCTATACTCTTTTCAAGCTCAGATTTTTCTTCAAATGGTTGTTCTAAAAAGGGAGTATAAGAATCTTGGTTTTGAAAAAATTATGAAGATTATGAGTCCAATAAGTTTTGAGATTATTGCTTGGACTCACGCAAGAGTTCCTTAGTCAATTCCAAGATGGATGTTTGATCATTTTGTAGAGGTGGGACTGAGTAAGACTTTTTGAAATTATTGTGAAATTGGGGAGGCTAACATTTCCTGAAATTGTCGCTCGGCCTCTTGCATGTTGGCTTCTATACTCTTTTCTAACTCAGATTTTTCTTCAATTGGTGGTTCTAGAAAAGGAGTATAGGAAGCAAAATTGAGAAATGAATATTGTGGAAATTATGAAAATTATGGACAAGGTGGTTGAAAATTTGACTCGGGGGTGGTGAATCCCTATTGACTCTGTGACGAGTAGAAATTATTTTGAAATATTGGTCATCAGATAAGCGGTGTGGGTTATATTGAGTCAAATACATCCAATCCAGATTATTTAGTTGGTTTAAGTTTTTCAAAACTGGGTTGGAGCCATTCGACAATGAGGTTGATGTGAAGTATGGATTCATATTAGTATTAAAAAAAAATTGTTGTTGTTGAATTCCATTTCACAAACAATCACAAACAAAAAAGAAAAAGTAAACAACAAACAAAAGAAAGAAAATCAAAACCAAGCCTATACTTGGGTTGACCTAGACCTAGAAGACTCCTAACTAGTCGATTATCCGTGGGAGGTTGTTGTATGAATTCCACCACAAGCTAATCGGTCAGGTAGGGGAAAACTACGGTGGGAGGTATCCGTGCATACGCAACGAATCTTTATTACGCCAAACCATAGTATCTTCGAGGCGAACCTCTTAATCCCCAACCTTAGACACCAATTTTACAAGAATAAGATTCAAAATAAGTTTCACCCTCGGTCAATCTCTTAATAAGTCCGAGATGTCTCTAGAGGCCAATATCTATCAATTTTTATTAGGCCGTGGGTTGTGTGAGTGGGGAGGTGATTTTGGGCTAAGAAAGGGCGATGAAATACCCACCTTATCTTGTATTAGGTTACGCCCTTAAGTCCAATTCATGCAAGTGTGCAATATAGATAAGAATAACACACAAAGCGAGTAAATCACCTACGTGTTTGTCCTATGCTATATGCGATGCCATATGTACCCCTCAATCTAGACACAATAACAGAACAAAATACAGTATATTGGAATTGAATTGACACGTGCCTAAATGCAAATGTCTAAACCGTTTTAAAGCGTCCAAATACCGTATTTTAATTCTTTAATTATTGTAGTGTGTAGGCAATCAAAGTAGATAATTAGCAGAAGAATACAACAATATATGTAACTTGCAAGAACCCTGCAAAAGATGAAGTGCAAATGCCACACAAATGCCGTGTTTTCGTGGCTTTTATTTGGTTTTTTGCGGCACAATTATGGAAGCAGTGTCACTGCTTTCTAGAGCAGGGACGTGCAAGTAAAAGAAGAGTTGTGCAATGTTCAGTTTCTGCAAGAATTAACCTGCACATCAAAACAGAGAAGAAAATGTTAATAAAAATGTGAAATCAAAACCATTCCCGTTCCCCGGCAACGGTGCCAAATTTGATCGGGCGGAACCAGGCACTTGAAAATGTGTGTTTTATGAAATCAGTAAAATTGTGTGTGTGCTAATGTTCTATCGATACTTCCGTTATAGCGTTGGCTCAACGGGTCGAATCTATAGGGAGGGGAGGCGATAGAAGAATTAACAGTTCTTATTCACGTCGTATGTTAACAAGTTCTTCTTTGTTAAAGAATGAAAAAAGAAAAGAAAAGAAATTTAGAAGTGATAGATGAGAAGGCGATGAAAACAAATAAAAAGTGGTTATAAATTAGTGGAAGAAATTAAGAAAATAGAAATAAGATAAAAAAATAAAATAAGAAGAGGTTTTGGAAAATGGTTTTAAAAACAAAAATAAAAGAAAAGAAGAAGTAGAAGAAATAGGAGATGAAAACAACATGAAATAAAAATGGTACTTTTATGTTAAAGAAATGGTTTGAAAACAAAATAAACAGAGAAGAAGATTCATGGTAACTAGTTACTAAATACTTCACTAATCATGCTAACCTCTTAGTGATAGTTGTTTCACATGGATCCTTGGCCATCATTAGTCCTTGGCTTCAAGAAGCAATACAAAACATGGCACATATGATGGTTTCTCACATACAAAGCTTGCATCAATGCAAGCTAATACAAATCTTAGATCATCAAAACCATTAGAAGTAAGTATGAAATAAGAGAGAGTTAGCTTGGTTAGTAAGGTAGCAAGTTAGATGTTAAAATCCATCATCATGATCCATCAATGGCTATTGTAAGAGCAAGGCCTTGTAGATGCTATTAAATTCATGTGGATTATCAAGAAAAGGTTAGATGATTAGTGGTTAGTTGTTAGATTGTCATGAAATGAAAGTTAGCTAGTCATGTTAGAGATTAGAGAAGAAACCATTGAAGAAAGGAGGAAAATTACATAGATTGTCACAATCTCTTACATCAATCTCTCTCTTTCTCTCTCTGAATCATCTCTGCCCTAATATATGAATCTAAAAGGAAATGAAAATACAAAAGAAATAAGAAGAGAAGAAGAACACCTACACTACACTATACTAAAAGAGAGAAATCCTAGCTACTGCTCTCCATCCCCCCGTCTCCGGTCCATAAATGCAGTATTTATAAGCATAGGAAGGATCTCAAAGGCGAGACGAAGCCACGCATCAAAAATTGACGCATGGGCCCACTAAAAAGTCGCAGCAACCCGGAGGAAACACGATAATATTTGGGCCAATTGCTCTGAATATAGGTCACATGGTTCGTCTGACTTCGAGAGTCTTCTGTACGTATCTGGTTTTACAATATTTTGACGCGTATTTCTCCAAATACGTCTTCAAATGCGAGATCCAATGCATCTTCTAGAAGCTTTCTAACTTGGCCTCTAAGAAATCCGGTTTAATTACCCAAAATGGGTATAATTAAGCTCTTATTACACTTTTACCCCTATACTCTTGATTATCTGCGAAATAGACTAAAATACGGGTAAGAAACATCTTTTTATTCATAAATCGGTAATGCAAAATTGTAGACTAATTATTTATTTTTTGTTTTGACATCTTGGTGATATGGATCCTAAACCACAATTATTCCAATGCATATAGTGATCCATACTTCACCCGACCTGTTTTGACTCGGATATTACCAACCCAACATTTCATAACTCTAACCAACCAAAAATATGGATTGGTCTTATCCGAATCAATATATACCCTAGTCTCAATATTATGAACAAGACTGGAATAATCATCATCTCAACTCTTCAAAGAGTCAGTGGGGATAAAACTCCCTGAGTCATATGGTCAACAACCTTACCAACATCCAGCTTCATGTATTCCTTTTCAAGATCAACTAATAGAAGAAAAATCAGATTTAGAAAAGTGCTTTGAAACCTTCCTTAAGTGCACGCGTCAATTCCAAATCTCAACAGACTCAAGTATTCAACAAAATTTCCAGATTTAAGATCCCTACTCCATGTTCGAAGTCCCACAACAAGAAGAAGAACCTACTGACTTAGAAATGAGTATGGAAAATCTGATTCAGTCTGGAAATGGTTTACCCAATCTATCAATAGGTTAGAAGCACACAACATAGTGAAAGATATGAACGAGAAAACTCTACCTAACACACTTTCTGAAATCACCTAGAGGGGGGTGAATAGGTGATAGGCTAATCTAATGGTCAACTAATGCGGAATTTTAAAACTAATTTGCAACACACTTATGTAACCAACGAGTGTAGCCAAATTCCCGGTGAAGAGCTCTGGACTAACTCCTCCTGATTCCTCTGAATAAGAGTTGAGGTGCTATATGAAGTTCTCGTGGTTAAACACAAGTGAGGCACAGACAAACAACACAAGCATATATGATATGGCAATATGATGCTATGCTCAAAGTATAAGAGAGAGAGTTAAGAGTCAATGGATCATTGGCAAACACTGAGATTTGTTTCGAGGTTCGAGCACACAGCTCTACGTCCCCGCCTTCACACAGAAGGATTTTCAATTCACTAACTTGTCCACACAGGACTCCCACACAGGGAACCTCCACTGAGGATTTGGGGCAAATACAATACGGAGTACACAACTCCTCTCTCAACCAAATACAACCTCTCACTAGAGGCAATGCACAACCAACACAAAACCACCACACACAAGAGGGGTAGGCACTAAGCCAACAAATCAATCACCTCACACTTGAGGGATTCCAACACAAACTCCACCTCTCACTAGAGGGAGCCAAACACCAATCTCCACCTCTCACTAGAGGGAGCCAACTATCACTCCAAAATCAACCTCTACACAAGAGGGATATCACAAATAGGGAGGGTTTACAATTTGGTGGTCTTTTTAACCACAAATAACTTTTCCTACAAAAACAAAAATCCTAATAGATAAGATAGTAGATAAGCTCAAGTGTGAAAAACAAAGTGTTTTGAACAAAGAAAATCACTTGGGAAATCTTCAAATAGATATAGAATTTTTAGACAAAAAATAAATTCCCAAAAAGACTATTTTCTTTGAAATAAAAACACTTTGAAAACAAAAGAAGATCAAATCTTTGAAGCTCTAAAACTCTTTTTAAAACTTGTAAAAAGAGAAGCTCTGAATTTTTGGCTCTTAAAACTTGGTGAAAAATATCCAAGGATTGAGGTATTTATAAGCCCAATCAAAATCTGCCCGTTGGCAGCTGATTAGGCCCAGAATGGCCTTCCGGTCGACCGGCCAACGGTCAAAAAAATGACCGTTGAGCTTTCGGTCGACCGCCCGGTCGACCGGGCCTGAACCAGAGAGCAACGGCTCTCTGGCCGGTCGACCGCCCCGGTCGACCGGGGCAACCTGAGAGTGGGTTGCCTTCAGTCGGTCGACCGCTCGGTCGACCGGCCAACTGATATGGCCTTGTGCACGTTTTGTGCACATCCGGTCGACCGTTCCTGTCAACCAGCTCCTGGACCGGTTGACCGGTCGGTCGACCGCCAGAGCCTGGCAGACTGAAATTCAGGACTTGAAACTGGGTTTTTATTATCCTATAAAATCCCATAAAAACTCTAAAAATTCACAAAAATAGTTTCAGTATAATACTTTGATATACAAACATGTGTGAAAAAATTCAGCACATATTTCAAATAATTTGAACTATTTTTGTGTTATGGAAATTTGTCGAAAACCAAAACTCGTATTTTTCAAAAGTTGAATTTTTGAAATGAAAATCGTTTTGTCCAAAACTCATCCAAATACAAAAACATGATATTGAAACAACTTGAAGCATGTTGTATATGGATATAATCCAATATACATGACATAGATATATATCAATGTTTTTGACTATAAATCCAAAAATACGTTTTGTTAAAATACAACACTCCAAACTCATGAAATAGACTATCAAACTAAGTTTGTATAAAAAGTTGAAGCATCGATGTATATAGAACAAATCTAATATACATTAAATCATGTAAACTTTTTGTTTCAATCTATTCATGAAAATCAAGATCGGTTAACCAAAAACCGAAAACCAAAACATGAAACTTAAACAAGTGTGTGTGTTGTGAACTTGAGCATACCACACTATCTAATCTTTACAAAATGGATCTAAACTAAAAATTAAAACAATATACCGAAGTCTTCTTGTAGAGCGCCGTCTCCAAGTCGACTTGATCCAAACGTGATCCACCGAGCTTGACTCCAAACGAGTGCTAGATATGAACTTGACGCTCGGGCTCTTGAATCACCATGTGAAAGAGCATAAGTTGGAGCTTTCACAAACTAATATCTTGGTTAAGTATCTGAAACTAAACATCACAAGATTATTAGTAAACTATAACTACATGAGTTAATTATCATCAAAACTAGAGTGAAAAGCCTATGGGCCAACAATCTCCCCCTTTTTGATGATGACAAAACTCATGGAGTTATATATGCATGGATTAAAGTTAAGCTTTAAAGAAGCTCCCCCTTAACTCATGCATAGCAATAAAAAATAAATATATACAATAAATGATAAACATGAATATGCATAAACATGCATAAACAATGAAATGAACATGATCTTGATACGAAACCTTTTTTTAAAATAAATTCCTTTTTCTTTTTTAAATAAACATGTTCTTAATTAATTGCTTTTGATACCAATAAAAATTTCAATTTGAAAACTTTATTAATAAAAGAAATAAAAGCTCTTGATACCAATCAAATAAAAAATTCTTGATACCAAAATGAAAGATAATCAATTGAAGCTCTTGATACCAATTGGGAAGATAATCAATAATAAAACATCAAAACATAAGACAACCTTATAAACAAAACATGCATATAACTCAAATACATGCATATAAACTCAAATACTTCTCCTCTTTTTGTCAATCATCAACAAAGGGGTCAAAGAAAACCAATAAAACCATTTTCTTCCCATTTTTGTCCGAAAAAAAATTTCAACAAGGGGTGAAACCAAACAAAACATTATGGTACCAATTAAAAAAAATATATCAATTTAGTCTATCATGATACCAATTGAAAATAAATAAGTAGGTAAATCAAAATTTTTTTGAAGAATACCAATTAAAAGTAAAACATTTGAATTCAAACTAAAAACTTGATATTTATTGAAAAAGTAAACATATAGATAATCTTGATACCAATTGTAAAAATTAGTACCAATTAAAAATATTTTACACTTTTTGTTACCAATATGAAAAACATAAACCAATTGAAGATATTTTTCATTAAAGCGTATGATACCAAATAAAAATTAATATCATTTTTCAATCATTTTTCATCATAAAGTTTGGGAGTAGATTAACAAAACCAATTGAAATATAAATACCAATTGAAATGTAAAGCATGAATTTTCTCCCTCTTTATGAAAAACCAATAGGAAATATGCATAAGCTTGTATAGGAGACCAATTGAAAAATAATCATTTGAAATATAAAGCATTTAAGAAATCAAGCTTAGCATAACCAAAATTTGTGCTCAAAGATATAGAGATATAGTAAGCACAAATAAATCATAAATATATGTATGTAAAAATTAGATACCAATCGAAATTGATACTACTTGTAGAGTAAGCATACATATATAAACAAAATATGAGTATACAAAAAAATCAATAGTGATACCAATTGAAAAGATCTAATGATACCAATTGAAACTATAATAAGATCAAGTGTATAACTCATACTTCCTACCACCCATTTCATGCACATGTTTTAAATTGATTTTCAATAATGAACATACAAGGCATGGTCGCCCAACCAACCACCCTTAAATGGGTAGGGGTTTTCAAAAATAGGTTTGAAAATATAGTATGTTTGAAAAACACTACCAAAGCGAAGAATACAAACTAGTTATATGAAAAACTTTATAAACTAATACAAAATCCTTCAAGTAAGGAATAAAACAAAATATATTTCATGAAAAGCATGTAGATCACATGATCACCAAAACACTCAAAATCTATATAGGACAAACTGTACTCATGAAAACAAAATCACGAGAAAACATCAAATAAGGTGAGTGTATAAGTGTTATGTGAAATACATCATCATGAAAATCAAGCTCAACGTGAAATTCCTTAAAAAAACATGAAAAACATCAAAACTATAATTCTTCAAGGTATATGTATGTCTTGTACAAACTAAAGTATACATACATATCCAAACATAAATGAGTCCACAAAAGTATGTGCATAAAGGCAAGTGGCTCAAGGATGTATATGTATAACTAATAGTTTAGACAAGATAGACATATACATAAAGTTTAAACATAAACATTAAAACCATGTCAAATAAATGGGAATACAAGTCAAATGTATGAATAATCAAAACTAGGCTATACTAGTATATCTAATGAATACAAATGAGCGTTCAAATACAAACATATAATAATTTATTTGTGGCTCACTAGTTGTACAAGTATATATCCAAGTTTTAATGAAAACTAACATTCAACTAGTAATCAAAACATGAAACATAGAAATCAAAACAAAATATGTATGATCATTATGTAAATGCCCATGCATTAGATCCATGATATACATATTAGCTAAACAAAATGTGAAAACACAAAATATGGGTCCATATTAAACATGGGTGATCTCAAATACTAATCATGTATATCACTAATTTAAATATCGTGGCATATAACATACGAATCATGAAACATCAAGAACATGCTAAAATCAATGATATAAAAAGCATGTAAACAATAAATGAGGAGTAAGAGATTGTTACCAAAATCGAAAAGGCACATCTCCATTTCTCCAAACCAAGGTGGTCCTCCCATCAAACTCCCCTTGAAAGTGATGCATCCAAATTATTTTCTTTAAGCTCGGAAGCATCCACCTTTAGGCACCATCACTCTCACGTCATGCGAGAGCCCACACCTACATCAAATACAATAGGGGTGGTCTTTGGTACCCATACTCTTTTGGGTCCATGGGGGTTAGCACCTTTCCTAACCCAAACAAATTTAGTTGCTAAATTTACATCATGTATCTTATCATAGCAAAATTTAGTAAGGTGGCCCTTACGTCCACAATGTGTACAACTGTACACATGAGCATACATAGTGTTATGGGTGTGTTCGTGAGGAGCATGTGTATGCCGTGTATGGTGTTCATGCATAGATGGAACTTGTTTCTTTCGAAACATAGATTCCAAACGTGAGTGGTTCATGGCACAATAGCTCAAAGTGGAGCTCAAACAATTCACACTCTTCTTTAGCATAGATATATCATTTTCAATCCTAGAAGAAGAGGTGCATGCAATAGGTAAGCTAGGTGAAGCTACACTAGCATGACAAACATGAGAATCAATATCAATTTTCAAAGATTCATTTTTATTAGACATCAAATCCAATTCCTTTGAAATAGAAACAATTTCATTTTTAAAGAATCATTTTCTTTTACAACAAAATTATGTTTTAAAGACAAGTTTTCATTTTTCTTTAAAACTTCATTACAATCATTTCTATTTTTTAAAATCTCTTTTTCCTTTAGGGCAAGGTCTAGTTGAGATTTAAGTGAGTCACGTTCACTTGAAATCTCTTCCTTCCCTTGCAAAACCAAATCAAGTTTAGAAGACAAATTCTCATTTTCTTTGTTTAATGCAAAAGTCTTCCTTTTCAAAAGATTATACTTTTCTAGCAATTTTTCACAAACAATTGATAGTTCTTCATTCAAGGCATTGGGATCAACATAATCATCACAAGAAGAACTAGCATAATCACAATCTAATTGAGATTCCGAATATACCTCAAGGGAGTGATTCCCTTGGACCATGTAGCATTGTTGCTCGGATTCTCCACTAGATTCATCCTCCACAATGTTGGGCGTTTGTAGCTCGGAGGAAGTCAACGTGTTCCACACTGTAAAGGCGGAATCACAGTTAGAAACTAACATAAGATATTCTTTGTTAAGCGTGCTTCTAAGTGCCTCAAGGGCTTGTGCATTGGCCTCTATATGCTTGCTATTATCAAGATAGGATTTCTTGGTAGCGGCAAGAAAAACAAGCAAGCCTAGGATTTTTAGATACATGGACATCCTAAATTTTCACATGTCAATGTTGGAGACATCAAACATGGGAGGGGTCAAGCAATCCATGGGTGTGTGTAAATAATATAAGTGTGCAAAAGCAAATACTAGATTAGCAAAACCAAAATCACACTCCAAGATGGTTAAACTTAATATCAGGAGCGTAGGCTCTGATACCAATTGAAATCACCTAGAGGGGGGTGAATAGGTCATAGGCTAATCTAATGGTCAACTAATGCAAAATTTAAAAACTAATTTGCAACACACTTAATGTAACCAACGAATGTAGCTGAATTCCGGTGAAGGGCTCTGGACTAACTCCTCTTGATTCTCTGAATAAGAGTTGAGGTGCTATATGAAGCTCTCGTGGTTAAACACAAGTGAGGCACACACAAACAGCACAAGCATATATGATATGGCAATATGATGCTATGCTCAAAGTAAAAGAGAGAGAGTTAAGAGTCAATGGATCAAACGCAAACACTGAGATTTATTTTGAGGTTTGAGCACACAGCTCTACGTCCCCGCCTTCACACAGAAGGATTTCCAATCCACTAACTTGTCCACACAGGACTCCCACACAGGGAACCTCCACTGAGGATTTAGGGCAAATACAATACGGAGTACACAACTCCTCTCTCAACCAAATACAACCTCTCACTAGAGGCAATGCACAACCAACACAAAACCACCTCACAAAAGAGGGGTAGGCACTAAGCCAACAAATCAATCACTTCACACTTGAGGGATTCCAACACAAACTCCACCTCTCACTAGAGGGAGCCAAACACCAATCTCCACCTCTCACTGGAGGGAGCCAACCACCACTCCAAAATTAACCTCTATATAAGAGGGATATCACAAATAGGGAGGGTTTACAACTTGGTGGTCTCTTTTAACCACAAACAATTTTTCCCACAAAAGCAAAGATCCTAATAGATAGGATAGTAGATAAGCTCAAGTGTGAAAACAAAGTATTTTGAACAAAGAAAATCACTTGGGAAATCTTCAAATAGATATAGAATTTTTAGACCAAAAACAAATTCCCAAAAAGACTATTTTCTTTGAAATAAAAACACTTTGAAAACAAAAGAAGATCAAATCTTTGAAGCTCTAAAACTCTTTTTAAAAATTGTAAAAACACTAGAGAAGCTCTGAATTTTTGGCTCTTAAAACTTGGTGAAAAATATCTAAGGATTGAGGTATTTATAAGCCCAATCAAAATCTGCCCGTTGGCAGCTGACTAGGCCCAGAATGGCCTTCCGGTAGACCAGCCGGTCGATCGGCCGGTCGACCAGCTAACGGTCAAAAAAATGACCGTTGAGCCTTCCGGTCGACCGCTCGATCGACGGGGCCCTGAACCAGAGAGCAACGGCTCTCTGGCCGGTCGACCGCCCGGTCGACCAGGGCAACCCGAGAGTGGGTTACCTTCAGTCGGTCAACCGCTCGGTCGACCGGCCAACTGATATGGCCTTGTGCACGTTTTGTGCACATCCGGTCGACCGTTCCGGTCGACCGGCTCCTGGTCCGGTCGACCGGTTGGTCGATTGCCAGAGCCTGGCAGACTAAAATTTAGGACTTGAAAACTGGGTTTTTATTATCCTTTAAAATCCCATAAAAACTCTAAAAATCCACAAAAATAGTTTCAGTATAATATTTTGATATACAAACATGTGTGAAAAAATTTAACACATATTTCAAACAATTTGAACTATTTTTGTGTTATGAAAATTTGTCAAAAACCAAAACTCGTATTTTCCAAAACTTAGATTTTGAAATGAAAAATCGTTTTGTCCAAAACTCATCCAAATACAAAAACATGATATTAAAACAACTTGAAGCATATTGTATATGGATATAATCCAATATACATTACATAGATATATATCAATGTTTTTGACTATAAATCCAAAAATACGTTTTGTTAAAATACAAAACTCCAAACTCATGAAATAGACTATCAAACTAAGTTTTTATAAATAGATGAAGCATAGATGTATATAGAACAAATTTAATATATATTAAACCATGTAAACTTGTTGATTCAATCTATTCATGAAAACCAAGATCGGTTAAATCAAAAACTGAAAAATAAAACATGAAACTTAAACAAGTGTGTGTGTTGTGAACTTGAGCATACCACACTGTCTAATCTTTACAAAATGGATCTAAACTAAAAACTAAAACAATATATCGAAGTCTTCTTGTAGAGCGCCGTCTCCAAGTCGACTCGATCCAAACGTGATCCACCGAGCTAAACTCCAAACGAGTGCTAGATATGAACTTGACGCTCGGGCTCTTGAATCACCATGTGAAAGAGCATAAGTTGGAGCTTTCACATACTAATATCTTGGTTAAGTATCTGAAACTAAACATCACAAGATTATTAGTAAACTATAACTACATGAGTTAATCATCATCAAAACTATAGTGGAAAGCCTCTGGGCCAACACTTTCGACCGTTCCCAATTGCCCTAGCCATCTTTATAGGAACCAAGAATCGTGGTGTCTTGGAGACCTTAACTAAGATTCAATTTCATCACACCAACTTAAAGTTACCAATCTCAAATTTTGACAAATTAGCAAGTTTTTCAGTCAATGAGATTGAACTTGAATGTAAATGTGACCCTGATCCTCAACTTTGTAATTTAGTTCTAAACTTTGAATCTATATTGACTCTGGTATCCTTACCCAATTTGGACCCATTTTCTGAGCTAACATTGATTCTGATGCCTATAGATCTTGAAATTGAATCACCTTTTTTGGATAGTCACATTTCATTGATGGGAAATGAATGTGAATTTAATTCTTTGATTTGAAACCAACTATTGAATCAAAACCGAATCTCGAACATAAATTTAATTTTCTCGAGTTAATATTGGTTCACGAACTTTTCATTCTTGAGCCCAAGTCAACCATTTCACCAAGTCACATTCTATTGTTGGACCAAGGTATAGACCATAATGACTCCAAGATGATATTTCAAGATTGATCATATAACCAGGTTAATTTTCATGATGGGATCGTGCACGATCCTATTCAATCTATGGGTGGTAACACTGTAAATAAGAAAGAGGTCTAAAAAGTGAGTTCCATGAATCACCACATTATCTTGATTGGGTAGTAACGCTTGGCCCAATCCGACCACCACCGGAACCACCACATTAAGGTAACATATATCCTTCCCTTTTTTCTTTTTCATGCATATATGCATTCATTCATTCATTAAGGACAATGCACGAGATAGGTGTGGAGAGGGTTCTAAAATAGCATAGGTTTTTTTTTATTCATAAAAAATAAAAAAATTTCTTTAAAAACTTTTTGAAAAGAGAAACAATATTTTGACCTATTTTTGTAAGAAATTAAGTTAATTTTAAGGAATAGGAGAATCATAATTAGATTTTCCTATACTTAGTCAAAATAAGATTATTTGTTTGATTTCTAGGGTAAGGATTCTAATGCCTTATAAAAATAAAAATAAAAAAGAAAAAGAATATATATATATATATATATATATATTATATATATATATATATATATATATATATATATGTATCAAAAGTCCTCTGATTAAACTGGATATTTATGCCTCATAGTGCATAAGTATTCTCGCCTAAAAGTTGTCCATGTAATTAATAAAATCCTTAAGTTTTATGGCCTTATTTGCTCGAGTCTTTAAGTCCTTGGGTGTTTTCTCACTCGGTGCCCTAAAATCATCTGGTTTAGGAGTCACTGACCTAACTCCCGTTACATGGACAGATTAGGAAGCCTAATAGAACTAAGAGATAATACCACCAAAAAAATGAAAAATAAGGCATAAGAGTTAGAGTTAAAAAATCCCGAGTCAAAATTTCACGGTCACGAATGTGCATATGACTTAAGATAAAATAATGGACTAGATAAAAATACAGTTTGACTCTTTACTTTGATTAATAACAAGTTTTTGAATAAAGACTAAGTTTAGGAATGGAAAGTTCGATTTTCCTATAACTTATTGATTACTTGAAATTTTTACAATAATACTTCAAGTATTTTCTCTCTTTTTCAAAATGCTATTTCAAAAATACTAACATTTTGTTTCTTTTTCTTTATGGATTCCATGGGTGTAATTCACTGAAAATCCTCATGAGGCAAGACCCATCCTCTAGGGGGTAACTTAGAGTTTTAACGGCTTGTTGCACATACTAAGTGCAACCGTGATTTCTACGAAAGTGTGTTAAATTAATTTTTTCTTTGTTTTGATCATACCAAATAAAGTAAGGTGTGGGGATGTGATCATACACGTATATTGCTTTATTTATTAGTACATTACAACACTAATCTTGTAATAAACTGCTAATCACCTTGTCTTAATATTTAATTCATGCAGGATATGATTAAAGAAGGAAGAGAAGATAATACCAAATAAATACGGTTAAATCAGATCTATATCGATCGATTTGATTAGCTGAAGATCATCACAAATCTAATCCAACTAAATCAAATTTAGTTGAATTTATTTTATTAGCTGGGAAATCAAGGAGATAGAGGCAAATCTAGAAGTCCAAAGGAAATCCTATCAATATACAAAGGGCTATCCATAGGTTTAGGATGTATATTTAGAAGATTCAGAGAGATAAGATACAATATAACTGAAGATCAAGGATAAAACAAAATTTATCTCCAACTTTATCAGAAGATCTTTTCTGTTGGTCAAGAGATTTTGCCCCTATCTTTGTACGCTCTCCCTTATCAGTTTTGGCTATAAATACCTGCATTTCTGAAGGCAAAAGGGCACCACTCAGCATAGATAATATTTAGGCTAGGTTTTCATTCTAGTTTAGTTTAGGATTTTGTTTTTATTTTCACATACTTTTCAGATTTATTTATGTAAATTAGAGGAGAGAAGAGTTTCATAAGAGGATGAGAGTGAAGGCTGTATTGAGAGTGGCACCGTTGTAACTTGTTCTTCTCTTCTTTTATCGTTATTTCATTTAATCTAATGGTACATTTTGTTTGTTTTTTATGCTTTTCTTCTTCTCACTTTTACTTTTCTTCTTTTTGGTTTTCATGATACTCCAAGTGAGTCGAATAGTATCGGTATTGCCTTGCCTTTGCAAGTACCATCGATAGCTCATGACGATGGATTCCTCCCAAAGTTCATACCATTTCATACTTGCTTGAGGTAGTCTTGATGATATAATGTGGACGGGAATAAAATTAGATCTTATGGGTTATGTGCTGATCGCCTCCAAATCAAGGTAAACATGCCGACGATCCAAGATAAGTCATCGGCCAGAAGAGGTAAGTAAGTATTTTAGTTTTTTTTCATCTTTTCATTTAATAGTTAGAAATACTTCCACGAATAACTCTTACTTTACCATTTTAATTCTTACTTTTTTATTAAGTTTTCTTTTCCTTTTAAACAGTCGCCATTTTCTTTCATCTTCCACTTTCTTCCTAATTTCACCATATATTTATTTTCTTTTATTTTAAAAACAAAGAAGAACTTTTAACAATTTTTAGTAATTTAAAAGAAGCTTATCTAAACTCTTTCACCGCAAGTCCCTCCTTGTGGATCACGACCTACATAGCCACTTGCTATAGCGGTAGTATTGAGAACCCTGTATTTTCTTAATTTTCATTCCTAATTTTGTATTTTGTGCACAAATTTACCTCAATCAATAATAAAAGATAGTATATTTCGTCCATAGAACTTGTGCACAACAAGCCTCAGCCACAACATTCTCTGCCTCGGCAGTTAAGAGGGCCACAAAATTTTGTTTCTTGGAAGATCACGAAACAGGCAATTTCCTAAAAATTAATAAATTTCACTAGTACTCTTCCTATCGACTTTACAACCGACATAGTCGGCATCTGAATAATTTGAAATTGAAAATTATCTGATCTTTAGATACCACAAGCCCATATAATTGTGCCCTTAAGATATTTAATAATGTGTTTTATCACAATAAAATGAGATTCTTTATGACAATATTGGAATTTAGTTCAAAAGCAAACACTAAACATAGTATCCGACTTGCTTGCTGTCAAATAAGGCAAACTACCAATCATGCCACAATATAATTCGATGTCAATATTTTTATCTTATTCATCCTTATCAAGCTTGGTTGTAGTAGCCAGCAGAGACTTTCTAATCTTCGTATTCTTTAACCCAAACTTCTTGATTAGTTTTTTGATGTACTTGGCTTCATTTATGAAGATCCCGACACTTCTTTGCTTGATTTGGAGTCTAAGAAAATATTTGAGCTCTTCCATCATGCTCATTTCAAACTCCTCCTTAGTAGAATCAAAAATATTATCATCAAGATAAATTGTATAATCAAAATATCATTATAAATATGATTAGTAAACAAAGTGGTATATACTTTACCCTAAAAAACTCTTGTTTACAAGAAAACTACTTAGCCTATCATGCCAAGCTCTTTGAGTTTGTTTCAAGTCATACAAAGCCTTTTCTAATTTAAAAATATAATCTAGATGTGTAAGATCAATAAACTTGAGAGATATTCAACATACATCTCATCCGCAATAAAACCAATTAGAAAAGCACTCTTAATATCCATTTAAAATAATTTTAAATCTTTAGATGAGGCATAAGCAAGGGTCATCCATATGGCTTTAGGCCGTGCCACAGGTGTATAGATTTTACCAAAATTAATTCTCTCGATTTGATTGTAATCTTGGGTCTCTAGCCCATCCTTGTTTATAAACATTGCCCGACTCATCGAACTTGTTTCTAAAGACCCATTTAGTACCAATGGTTAGTCAATCATGGAGCCTAGGACAAGATACCAAACTTGGTTACGCTCAACTTGATTGAGCTCCTCTTGCATTGCAAGTAACCAATATGAGTCGCGCTCGGTCTTGAGGATGTTTTTGTGTTCAATGTGTGAAATGGAAGCAAAATGACCACAAGTATTATGAAATGTAGATCTAGTAGTTACTCCTTTTGATACATAATCGGGGAAAAATTGCGCACAAAAGTGTATGTTTTGAAATCAATATTTAAAGTGTGTACTTTGGCTTCCTCGATACTTCTGTTATAGCATAGAGGCTAAAATGAGTCGAATTCACAAGGACGGGAGGCGATAGAAACTTTATCAAATGTTCACGTGTATCTTAAAAGTTCTTCAATGTTTTAAAGAATGAAAAGAAAAGAAAACAAAGAATGAAAAGAGAAGAGTACAGTGAAACACGAAAAAGTGGGAAACATCGAAGAAATGGTTTTTGTGGTTTTTGATATATTTCTAAAACATAATAAAAATGTAAGAAAACCCATGACTACTAACTACTAATGGCTCCACTAACCATGCTAACCTCTTAGTGATAGTTGCCTCACATGTATCATTGGCTATCACTAGTCCTTGGTTCAAGAGCGTTTCAAAGCATGACCCATGCGATAACTTTCACATTCAAACTCAACACAACAAGCCCAAACTACACTTAAACTAACAAAACTAAATAATAGTAAGTATGGAGTAAAGTAATGTTAGCTTGTTAGAGAGTTAGGATGTTAGAGTGTTAGATCCATCATCATGAGCTATCAATGGCTCTTGCAAGAGCAAGGCCAAGTAGAGGCTATTAGATTCATGTGGATTATCAAGTAAGAAGTTAGCAAGTTAGTGGTTAGTAGCTAGTTGCCATGAGAGAAAATTAGCTAAACATGTAAAAAGAGTTAGAGAGAAGGAAAAAAAGAGAGGCAAAGAGAGAACCTTTCATAGTTTGTCACCTTTTATTAGAACTCTTACATTCCAACCATGTATCACTCTCTCTCCTATTACAAGATCTATAAGATGATAAATACAAGGGAGGAAGAAGAAGAACAACTAAGCTAAACTATCCTACACTACAACATGGAGAAGAAATAACTAAAACTATCCTAAAAACTACTCAAAACTCCTCTCCCTCGACTCTGGAAAACCCCAGGGTCTTTATAGGCAAAATTGGCCAGCAGGGTATGGGTACGGAGCCGCGCGTCAAATCCTGGCGCGCGACTTCACATCAGAGCCATGAAAACATGGCCCAGGCCACGTTTCTGCTGCTATACTTGGGTGGCGCGCGCAGCGTCGCCTGCTGCGCGCTGCCCGCTTGTCCCCCTGTCGGCTGCATATCCCGGTTTCTAGTTTTGGGCCATGGTTTTAACGAAACTGCTCTCCAAAGTCAATGGCTATATTATAGGCCTTTAATCACCCATTAAATGATGATTTAGGGTCTTCTTCTTTATTGAACACCATGGACCTAGAATCACACAA
Source organism: Agave tequilana (assembly GCA_038442645.1). Classification (NCBI taxonomy): domain Eukaryota; kingdom Viridiplantae; phylum Streptophyta; class Magnoliopsida; order Asparagales; family Asparagaceae; genus Agave; species Agave tequilana. Next base: position 1,525 of record JAVJIF010001577.1, on the reverse strand, counting down.
GCAAATCATTATTAACAGTATTTTATAAAAAATAAATGTGTAGATGTCGTAAAAACTATGCAATATTAGAGACTAATCAATACATCACCCAAGATGAGATCTTGGGATGACTTGTAGCATATCTCCAATCCTTTGAAAGTGGTTAAGTTGCCTCCACTTCAACTTCTTAAACTTCACTGGTTGCATTATCTTTTGCTTCTTCTTCCATCGGTGAGTCTTTTATAGACATCTCACAATCTACAATATTCTTCACTAGAGAGTTAGATTCATCAAACTTTACATGCTTAGATTCCTCAATAATCAAAATTGACCTATTGAAGACTCTATAAGCCTTACTTGTATTAGCATAACCAACAAAAATAGCTTCATAAGACTTGGCATCAAATTTTCCTAAATTATCCTTAGTGTTCAAAATAAAACATTTACATCCAAACAATTTGAAATATGAAACATCTGGTTTACTTAAATAATAGATCTCAAAAGCAGTTTTACTTGAATTTTTGCAAAAATAACTCTATTTCCAATGAAGATGATGTATTTACAACCTCGACCCATAGATATTGAGAGAGTCCTTATTCACTAATCATAATCCTAGTCATTTCTTGAAGAATGTGATTCTTCATTTTGATAACTCCATTTAGTTGTGGAATTCTAGGACATGAAAGCTCATGTTTAATTTCATTTTCTTCACAATAAGTGATCAAAGAGTGGTTGATGAACCACCTCTATCACTTCTAACGCGTAAAACCAAAAAATCCGTTTTCAACTCTTTTTTAGAAAGATAAAAATACGAAAAAGTTTCATCTTTGTGTTTCAAAAAGAAAAATCAAGTAAATCTTTAAAAATCATCAACAAGAACGAAAACAAAATGATTTTCACTAAAACTTTTGGTTTGATCGGTCCAAACAAATCCATGTGTATTAATTTTAATGATCGTGATGTCTGATATCCTTAACGGATTTGAAGGAGGACTTGGTTTGTTTTTCAAGTTGACACACATCACAAATACTGTCCTTTTCAAATTTCAATTTAGAGACACTTATTTTTCTTGGAGTTAATATGAGATAGGTGGTCAAAAGACACATGACCTGACCATCTATGCCATAAACAAGAATCTTCATTAAAAGTGAATAAGTAGCATTTCATTTTAATTCATCTTATCAATAAAACCATTATTTTCACAAAAATTGAAAAGTACACAAGAATCATTTTTCTTATCAATAATATCACAAGTAGAGTCATCAAAAATAACCCTTAAGCATTTATCACACAATTGACTAATGCTTAATATATTATGTTTGAGACCTTAACCAAAGCAACATTTTAAATCAAAGGAGATGAGCCAATTTTATATTATCTATACCAATGATTTTACCCTTGGACGTATCTCCAAAGGTGATAGTGCCATCTTCATTTGACCTTGATAGGGTTGCAAAATTACTGATGTCCCATATCATATGTCGTGAGCAACCACTATTAAGGTATCATCGCTATTTAATTCTTGGGGCCTTGGTGCTGATTGAGA